>CAJNIZ010019236.1:12256-64664 GCA_905231905.1 Symbiodinium pilosum
AGTAATTTTGACGCCACCTCATATGGGGGATTGTCAAAATTATGGTCCCTTTCTGGGTCCCCTAAATAAGGCCCCGTATGAAAATAGGGACCCAAAAAGGGACCATAATTTTGACAACCACCCATATTATTTCCCCCCCAATTATAGCGTGAGACTATATCTTGGCGGGCATGGGAATTTGTAAGAAGAGTACAATCTCATTTGGTTAAACCACCTAAGTTATGACTTATTGGGGAAGGTGTTGGGTTTAGTGTTTTGGGGTTGACTGGATGGCGGAGTTCGGGGTTGGAGGCACAGTGCGCTCCACTTTTCCTGCCCCTAAGCAAAGTCAGACAGGTAACTGAAGGTGTTCTTATATTTATATACTGTATAGGTACCTTGACCCCTTGGGATGGGGCTTGGCTGTTGATATTGCATGTTCTGCCGGGGCTTGAGATTTCAGAATGTTGATTGTTCCTGTGTGTTTGTTACAGGCAGCGGGTAGTTACATGAACACCAGCAGGAAAAGACGTGAAAGGTTGAGGCATTAGAGCCATGCTGATCTTGATGTTCAGATTTGCACCTAAAGGGTGGGAACTCCTTATATAACCTATATAAATTCCTTGTATAACCCTACATAGACCCTATATAGAATCCCAAAAAAAGAAGCACCCAACAATGTCTAATACCTTCCCCTGAACACGAGGGCTGATGGTTGGGGCTTTGATCTTATTGGTATCTGGGTCTCATCATTGGCCCGCAAGTGAGGCTTTTGGACAACCATAGTGCATGGGTATCAGTTGGGTTGGGCCCCACCCACGAATAGTGGTATACAAGGAATATATAAGGACCCTAATATTATTACCATTATCTCTTATGGTTACTATTAGTGGGCGGGGGCCCAACCCAAGGTATCAGACTAACCCCCAGTATGCAAGTGGGACTAGGTTCCGAGATGATGAAGGCTAGGGTTGCAGGTAGTGTCGCTTCAAGACAAGCAGGCTGTCAGTCTTTCCATGTAGAGATCTGAGCCCAAAACCTGTAAATCCTGGACCCTAAACCCTAAATACTGTAGTAGTATACCCTAAGGCTCCATGCAGGTACTATTTATGGGGTTTGGGGCCCAATGTAAGCACTATTTCTAGACTTAGAGCCCCAGGGATGGGCTCATACAGTGGTACCCTAAACCCTAAACCCTTTGAAGCTGTAGGCTTCCACCTTGACCGCTTGCATAGTCCGAGCTATAGGAGTCGAAGAAAAAGTCGCGCCTGAATCTAGTAGTAAAACAAGGAATTGAAAGAGTAATAGTACCTCAACCCCAAAAGTGCGTAGAATAATTGCATGTTGTGCTATTATTAGGTGTTTCGGGCTATGAATTCACCTACTGTTGGGGTTCAGGTAGTAGTAGTTAATTATAGTCTTAGTAAGAGTATTAGTAACAGCAATAGTGCATCAGAAGCCCAGTGAATGCGCCGTACAAAACTTTGCTCTCGACAGCCCCTGCGTGCCTCTCCCCTGTTACTGAACTCAAGGTGAATCGCAACGACCTCACCTGAACTCACCTGAACTCACCTCACCGCACTGCAAGCTATGCTTGAAATCGAAAACCCGCCGCAAAATCACCTTCTTGCAAGCTTAGGAGTTCTCATAGTATGAGCTATAGTCTAAACTTCTTAAAGGGGGTTATATAGGGGATTATATCGGAGAAAGTGTGGCGAACATTCTCGACAAGATCCTAACTGGCGATCAAGGAGACTTCTTCTCTGATGCGTTCGGGATGCTGCTGAGAGTTATTCAGCTGCGCTTCGCCTGTCAATAGAAGAAGCGAAAGAAGCCGAAGCCCAAGCAAGCGCCCAACTGTCAGTGGACGCAGCGATCACGCGCAACACTCAATTCTGCATCGGGCTACAGAGGGTGATTTTTGCTGGGGTCACAGCTCAACAAGCCGCTCTTGCGAACTTTCCCTGCGGCCATAGATCGTCACTGCGAGGGATTTGCTTCTTGCGGCTGATTATGCCGCAGATAGTTCATCAGGATTGCTGTGGCCTATAGAGCTCAATCGGGAAGTGTACAGAGCGTAGGAAGGCTTAAAGCCCTTCGAATCCCACAACGAATGGGTGCAGCCACTGTCACACTTGGGACACCTGAGCATTTCTTGTGGGTAATCTGATACACTCTTCGGAGATCTTAAGCGAGTATTGTAGTGGTTATAATGGAGGATACTAGGAGTTTAGACTGTAGCTCATTTGTTTTCTGAAGCCCTGCGCCCTTAACCCTCCCTAAAGGTCCAAGTACCGAATAACCATATACATAGCCAAAGCCTGTACTATAATTGCTACTACTCAAAACCCAAATTCCCAACTATTGGGTACTTGGACCCTAAAACCTAAACCCTAGACCCTCTAGGTCCCTTTAAAGGGACATACTTATTGGGTACTTAGCTCCGAAGATCTCCGAAGTGATTCTCGAAGCACAGGTTTGCCGATGGCACCACGGCTACGGTACCCATTGGGCCCCTGCACGAGGCAGCAGTTTAGGGTTTAGGGGCAGATTCCATAGAAATGGTAGTTTTGCAAAAACATGGGGTACCCCAATATAGACTCCAAAATATGCAAATCCGTTTTATGGTGTCCCTCAAAGAAGGTACCCCTAATTTTTGGGAGACCCACAAAAAGGTGTTGCGATTCCAGTTTGGCACACGCAGTAAGGGGGGGGGGGTCAAGTCGTAGAATCGTAGAATGTTGAAAGGGTGCGTGCCCTTTCGTCGCCCCAGAGACATCCACAAGGTAGGCTTTGTGGTGGTTTTGCCAAGCTCAAGGCACCCCAGGGATACAGAGGCAAGGGCGAGAAGCCAAATGAAGGGTTTAGGGTTCAGGGTTCTGGGGCTCTGGCCTAGGAATAGTCTATTGGTCCACTGAGAGACTCCCACATGTGTTCCATCCTCGAACACAGCTATGCTCTGTACCCTGTGGTAGTGGTTGCACGAATCGTCAAGTGGGTTGCTTATTTAGGGTTAGGGGTTTAGGGGTTTTAGAGCTTACGGGAGTTAGGGTTTGGGATATAAGGTTTAGGGGATTCAGGGTTCAACGTTCAACTTTCAGCTGCAAGCTGTTGCTTGGTGTGACTTTATACTACAGGGCTGCAGATGGTTCTGATGGTATATTTGCTTCATCTGATCCCTGAACCCAAACCCTAATCCCTAAACCCCAATCCCTAAACCCTAAAACCTAATCCCCAAACCCTAATCCCATAACCCTAAGCCCTAAAACCTAATCCCTAAACCCTAATCCCTGAACCCCAAACCCTAATCCCCCAATCCCGAAACCCTAAACCCTAATCCTTAAACCCCAATCCCTAAACCCTAAAACCTCATCCCTCAACCCAAAAACCTAATCCCTACACCCTAAAACCTAATGTACAAACCCTAACCCGAACCCTTTCAAATCTAATCCCTAAACCCTAATCCCAACCTAATCCCTGAACCCTAGATCGACTACAACTCGGATCTCCCAGCTCCACTATACATCTCCGAGCCCCAAGACAGATCCCATTCCTTAGGGTTTAGGGTTCATGGGCTTAGGGTTTATGGGATTGGGGTTTAGGGTTTAGGGGTTTAGGGTGTAGGGTTTAAGCTAACTGGCCGCTGGTAGGGGATGGAGGAATGGATCCCTGTAGTACCTGGAGCCTCCAACATAGTTCTATAAATTCTGGTTAGGATTTTACAAGTAGTAAGAGAGCCCCCAGAGGCTCTAGGTAGCTCCTGAATAATCCCCAGGTATTTCGTAGTTTTCATGTTCTTTTGCATTCCATGTATTGCATGCATACAGTAAGCAAGCAGGGAAAATGTGCTACAATCGAACCGGCCAGCACTATGCCAATCTGCTTAGTAGGGTTTTGACTCTTCACTGGAGAAAGAAAGGTGGTCATGCCATCTTGCCGGATGGCGGCGACAACTGGATATTTTTGCAAATGCGTGGGGATGAGGTTCTCAGAGAGCTTCAGGATGTGATCACATACAGATTGCCAGCCCCCAAAGCATGGTTCAGTGAATTCGGAGACAGGATCGATTCCTTGGTAACAGAAGTTGCAGGCTTTGCAACTGCGATGGCGAGCCAATTCGTTGACATCAGCAGTGGTAAGCTGATCCCGCTTCACAAACTTGCGAAGAGGTTGGCACCAGAGAAGCACAGTACAATAATTACTGGAATTGTCCGTTCCCTGCCTGCTTTTATAGCCAGGAGAGTGGTTGAGCAGAAATTCCGATTCGGTGCCGCCATGATTTTTCACGAGGATAATCGGAGTCTTCTTCTTTCCTGTTATAACGACATTTGGGAGACAAGAGAGGCCCCCCCAGCATGGAAAGAAGCTCTTGTTATTTCCATCTTTAAAGGTAAGGGCAGTGATACCGACCCTAGCAACTATCGGCCTATTTCCCTTCTTAATACCATCTATAAGATCTTCGCGGCCATGCTGCAAACAAGACTCGCTAGCCTTCATGAAACAAAACTCAGAGCCACACAATACGGGTTCCGAGGGAATAGGGGCACTAAGCACCCTCTATTTATACTTCGTAGAGCCATGGAATGGTCAGATGCCACGTCAACACCGCTACATCTCCTGTTTTTAGATTGGGAACAAGCATTTGACTCTATCGACCACAACGCCATGCTCGTAGCACTCAGAAGGTTTGGACTTTCGGAAAGAGCGCTAAAAATCATCACGTCGTTGTATACCAATGCAACTTTCTTCACCAAGAACGTTCTTGGTGGAGAGATAGCGGGTTCAGTTGGTTCAGGAATTAGGCAAGGTTGCCCCCTAAGCCCGTTCTTGTTTATAATGGTTCTCACGGTAATACTGGAGGACGTAGATTGGAGTCTGTTAGGCGAAGGTGTAGCCACGAATACGTGGTCAGTTCTTAGGCCGGTCTATGATTTGGCATATGCTGATGACACGCTGTTACTTTCTTTGACCACAACGCAGATGCAGTCAATATTAACGGCCCTAGAAAACCAGGCAACCCTATATGGAATGCACCTCAATTGCACCAAAACCGAGATGTTACGCGACCCCAGAGGGGACACCAGCTCGCTTTATTTTCTAGATGGCACCCCCGTTCCGACCACAACGCAGACTAAATATTTGGGCAGCATGATTTCTTGGGTAGACTCGTTCCAGACAGCCCTAAAACTTAGGGCAGCTCTTGCCGAGGCGCTTATAAAAAGCTAAGATTAGTGTGGAACAGTAACCTCCCTTACCGTAAAAAGCTTCATATATTCCAGTCGGTCTTTATATCTATTTTAATCTACGGTATGGATTCCTTCACACTCACGGGTAAGTATATCAAGAAAATTGACGCAGTTTACTTTCGTTTCCTCAGAAGAATAGTGGGCATCAAAGCTTCGTACTACTCCAGAATCAGCAATAACATAGTATGGAGACGTGCCTACTATCCACAAAGGCCTTCAGACAGGCTTAGTAAACTCCAGTTTACTATGTTCCCAAATTAACCGGGATCTGGATACTGCAGGGCAGGCGCCNNGCGCACGGCGGTGACAAAAAAAAAAGGGTTTTGACTCTAGGTCGCTTAAGCCTAAGCCCTGATGTAGGTAAACTCCACTCCAAGAACTCCAAATCACCTTCCTCAAATGAGAAAGTGTCCCATGCCCCTGATTGAGAATACCCGAGCAAAATTCATGGAACTATGTTTGGAAGATCTTATCATCAAGAGCGCGTTTTGTTTAACTGAGGGGCAGGCCATATCTGTGATCTTCTGGCAGGTTGGTGGCCCGCCCTAAAACCCTAAATCCTAAACCTGAACAACAAGCCCAAAACCTCGTTAGGCTGAAGTAGGACCTTCTTATAGCCACATGATATCCATACAATCCAGAATTGTGCGGGTTGGGCTTACCATTCCCGGATTCTACCCCTTAACCCAGACTTCTTGAAGTAGGTCAGCGGCCCTTCCTGGGGCAAATACGATGAGTTTGTTGCCAAGCCCTCAGCTTCTGCGTGCGGTTTTACGCCTTAGGGTTAAGCCCTAAACCCTTCTTGAACTGAGGGTGAGAATTCGACGTCCATGGCTACCTGTAACCAATGTACCCAACAACGGCCCCTTTGAACGGGTCTTATGGGCTTGTAGGGGTACAGTGGTGTTTATTTTAGAGTTTAATGCTTAGGGTTTAGGGTGGGTGTACCCAAGTGTTTGGCATTAGACATTGTAGTACAGGTTTGGGGTAGTTCCACTAATTTAGTCATTACCCCGATTGGGTGACTTAGCGCTTTTGTAGCTGGAATATGAGTACAGCCGCGCGTAGGGTATTGGTATCCTGAACCTCCCAGTAGGCAAAATTATACGCCTCCCGGTGATGCTTACACACGGTTTAGGGTTTAGGGTTTAGGTTTTAGGGTTTAGGTGTTAGGGTTTAGGGTTTAGGGTTTAGGGGGGCTATATAGGGATAATGGAAAAGACAATGGAAACTACTATAATGGAAAACGAAATGGAAAAGAAAATGGAAAATGAAATGGACACTGGGGAATGTATCCCCTGACAATAGAATGTCCCTCAAAGTGTCACTCCGAATTTGTTTATAATACAAGGGTGGTAGGTTTATTTCTGGGGCAGGGATTCATTTAGGATTGGGGTTGAGTCTTTAGGGTTCATGGCTTACATTGGGTCTAGGTGTCCCAACTGATGGCACGCTGCAGCCTCCCCCTTAAGTGTGTCTAGGCTTGAGGTTGTAGGATATCGAACAGAAGCCCACATATGCTGTACTTCAGGTTCAGTGCCTGGCATGAAGAACAGAGACATGAGACATTTGCCACAACCTAGGTCAAGGTAAAACTTTGGCCTTAAACCCTAAAGCCGAGACCCTCAACTTCAAACGCGCACCACCGCCTGGGGCAAGGTGAGAGCTTTGGTAGTTGCAATGCGGATGTACGAGAATCCCCAGAAGCTTACTTGCTGGGTTTGGGGTTTCGGGTCTTAAGGTAAGGAGGTTATAAACTGAATCAACATATCAGGGAACGGTATGGATTTCTATCCGTATCCATTATGGTAACTTAGTTGAAGCTCCTCAGCAACACAAATAACAAGACCTGTGTTGGGTTACTTGTCCTCAACCGCTGTACACGTCTTTGCTGCCTACAGACCGGGAACCTACTACCGTGCACAGTAACTGGGCTTATCTTTGTCTGACCTGGACCGGCGGGCTGACGTTGACAGCCTTGTTGTTCTCCGAGTCTTACCTGACTAGATTCTGCCATTGTTCTGGAAAGAACAAAGCAAAATTGGCAATGCTACCCAACCAGAACCAGCCTTGTACTGCCTAATTACTTCCCAGTATTGTTCTGAATAAGAAGTGCATATACTTAGGGATGAACCCTGACCAGGGCTGCGACTTTGAAAGGTTGAGTGTTGTGTAAACTTGCCCTCAATCTAGGATTTAGGGTTCAGGGTCTAGGGTTTAGGGTTTCCAGTCCCTCCCCCTGCTTGAATCGGCTTCTGCAAGCCACTGGGACATGGGCTGCAATCCCAAACCTTTCAAACCCACAACTTAACAGCCTTGAAGGCGGAACTGTGCGGCATTGCAAGCTAAGCTACTTGACCATATGCGTCCTTGTGCTGAAACTTGAGCAAGCCTAAACCTCGAAACCCTAAACCCCAAACCTTGGGTACTGCCCCCACTCAGTAACAGTAGGATAATAAGTATAATATGGTTATATATAGCCCTTAACAGGATCCCTTATATAGACTGTTACTGGGGGGGGGGGGGCAGTACCCAACCTGAACCCTACTTTGTGTCGTGCCACCTTCTTGGGACTTGAACCTTCCTTGTATACTGTAAAGAAGAAGGGTTTAGGGTTTAGGGTAAAGACCGCGTCGCCTGGAAGCCCTGTTCCTACCCTAGCCCTAAACCCTAGCACTCTTCTTTGGGCACCTCACGAAAAAAAAAGTAGGTCTCCAAATTGAGCCCCAAGCAAGGGCTTTTCAGGGTTAGGCTTCAAGTGTCGAAGGTCTTCAGATTGAAGTTTCCGGGCTTTTGCAGTACCCCAGTATAACCCCAATATAACCCTAATGTAACCCCAATATAACCCTAATATAACCCTAATATAGCCCCAATATAACCCTAATACAACCCTATATAACCCCAACATAACCCTAATATAACCCTAATATAACCCTAATATAACCCCCAATATGATCCTAATATAGCCCCAATATTTTGTTGCAGAGGCCTTGGAGCCCCAAGGTCTAAACCTGGTTGCAGCCGGCCGAGGTTTTCAATGCTGCGCAGATCCGAATGAGATATCTCGTGGAGGCAGGCATTCTAAAGGAAGTTGTGTCCCCAAAAAATCTTCAGTTTACCAATTGGGTCCAAGTACCCAATAATCATATACTTACCCAAAACCTGTACTATAATTACTATTACCATAAACCCCTGTACCTAATTATTGGGTAAATGAACCCTTTGGGTTAGTTTAGGGTTTAGGGTTTAGAGCACGTAGGATGACCATGTGCAGAGATGGGGTTATCATAGGATACCTCGAAGTAATGTTACTCAGATTTAGGACTGCTAGGGCGCCCTTTGGACAGCCCCATACTAGGACGGGGGCTGGAAGACAAAGATGGGGGAGCAAGTAATTGCCCGACCTCCTAAAAAGTGATTTTTTCGAAATCAGCTATTTCAGATGTATATGATATCCAACACTTCTCTATTTGGAAAATGAAAGAACCGGGGCGTGTTTTTTCTCAGAGAGGGGGACTGCGGCTCCTTGAGCCCAAGACCCTAGTCGTTCCATGGGTTCTTTTTACCTACTCCTAGCTGATTCTAGCTGCATGTTTAGCCCATCATAACCATATGAGCCATAGTCTAAACTCCTTAAAGGGGGATTATATAGGGGGATAATACAGGGAACTACTATAGGGCTTATTAAGGGGGATACTAGGAGTTTAGACAATGGCACATATGAGGGGACTTGAAGGGATCATGTTCAGGGTCATGAGCTCAGTTAAGATTAGGTTAATCGCACATACCTGGACCTTCAACTAGACCCTACAGCCCAAATCCTAAACCCGAAATCCTTAATCATAAGCCCATCAACCCTAGACACCCTAGACTCCAAGTCTTAACCACGATCTTACCTTGCAGTTCTTTCGCAAAAATATCGCCTGCTCCAGCTCCTCGACCCTCCTGACATGGGAGCTCCACTGTCGGATCCTATACGAGTAGAGTAACCCAAAGGGTCCATGTACCCAATCATTAGGTACTTGGGTTTTGGGTGATAGTAATTATAGTACAGGTTTTGGGTAAGTATATGATTATTAGGTACTTGGACCCTTAGGGTAATGTTGGCTTCGCATTACCGCCCCCCCCCCCCCCCCCCCTCCGATGGATGGGCGTGGGGAGCCCCTGAATAAGAATGCCAACATGTAGGTTTGAACATTTGTTTAGAATCAAGCAGGATCTAATTCAAACCGTTGCCCCGAAAAGCTATGCTCCGGGATTTTACAATTGAGGGTCTCGTTGTAAATGTACTCCGGTGGCGGGATTTATACATGTGGGGCTAGTCCCTAATGATGCGAAGTCAAAACTGTTTGGGACGTAGGGTTTAGGCAGGTTAGGATTTTAGGGCTATCGCTCCCCAATAAGGGAAACTCAAATTGGATTATGAGATGAGAACTGTGGTTATGATCGGGATGATGACCGATATTCTGTTCGTTGATTCCCTGTATAACCCTGATATTCGATATTCAAAAGAGACCCCGGAATGATACAGGTCATTAATTTGGCCCCTATGTTACTTGCATACCTCCAGGTGTGCGGTTTAGAGTTTAGGGTAAAGCCTAGCCTTGTACCCTGACATGCGCCCACTTAAGTAGTATGGTCACCTAGTTGCCCAAGAGATGTTAAGAGGGACCCCTGGAAGGGACCCTTAATCCCACTTTACATATCTTTTGCATTTCCCCTTAACTATACGCCGTACAGAGGCTGGAGGCTAAACGCGCAATGGCAAAGTATCGGGTGTTGTAGCAACCCTTGACCTCCAATGCTATGGCTACTCCTAACGTCTGCTAGCCACCCCCCCACCCCCCTCCCCCCCTATACTACCGCCCCCCTGGGTTCCCGCCCACTCAACCAGCAAACCTTTGTTCGGGGCAGGGGTAACCCTAAGGGTCCAAGTACCCAATAATCATATACTTACCCGAAACCTGTACTAGAATCTATTACCCAAAACCCAAGTACCTAATTATTGGGTACATGGACCCTTTGGGTAATGTATAGAGGAATGAGGTGCCATTTTGTCTTCTTAGATGGGCCCTTACGCATTGTGTGCCCTAGTTCTTCCTTATTTATCCTCATTCCTAGAAACCGTTGCAGCCCGAAACCCTAGCCTAAGCCCCTAAACCCATCCAAACCCAGCATGTTTCGAAAGATCAGGTTGAAAACGCGGTGGAGAGCTGAGCCAGCTAGCGGTCAAGAAAAGGAAATGATAGGGTCTCTAGAAGGTTCCGGGTATCTGCTCAGAAGCTTCCCATTGTTTACAGGGTTTAGGCTTTTGGGTCTAGGGTTAGATGGGAGTACTATAGAGTTCAGGCACCTCATGGCACTCCAAAACGCGCAAGACCATAAACCCTAAATCCTCAACCTTAGCGGACCCCAACTTTTCGCCGTTGGACCTTGACCCCAAACCTCTTAACCCTCACCTCTCAACCCCTAAATGGGTGGGGATAATAAAATTTTATAGCACATTGGGGTCTATGCTGGAGCCTCCCATTTCTGTAAACTTCCAAATACCGTGCTAGGAGCTGCAGCCGCATTGCGTTTTCTTACCGTTGGGTTTCGGACACCCCAACAGTTGATGAACATAAGCCTGCACGACCTCCAGTACCATAAGCCATAATCTAATTCTGAGGCTTTGGCCTATCCTTTATAGGCTTTGGGCCCCAGACGGAGCTATGGAGCTTTTTAGGAACAGGGAACTTTTGAGAGGCAGAAAACCGATGCTGGACCTCCATCTCCCAGAGCGTCCAAGTACGCAAGAATTAGGTACTTGGGTGTAGGGTAATAGTAATTATAGTACAGCTTTGAAGTACATGACTATTTGTTACCCTAAGCGCCCTAAACCCTAAATATTCTTATATATCCCCATATATATCCCCTTTAAAGGGACCTAAGCAGGATTATTAGGTACTTGCACCCTTAGGGTTGAGAGTTTTTGGGGGAGGAAGCAAAGTTGAGCTAAAAAATGCTCATCCAGGTAGCTACTTGGAGGGTCGGGGGGACTCAGTAAGTAGATTAGTGTTCATGGTTTAGTGTCAGGGGGACTTAGTAAGTAGGTTAGTACCCCTATAACCCATATAGTGACCCTAGTTATCCTAACTAACTAAGTCCCCATGACCCTCCAAGTACCTCCTTCAATGATTGGGTTTTCAGCTCGCAGTGTCGTAGTCTGGACTTTTTCGTGTCGGATTACTCCTAGACCCATTCTTACGGTCCTGACTCAGGTATGACCGCCCGCATAACTCCCCAAGGGCCCCACAAAATGATGCCTTGAAGCCAAGTACCCCAAGGGTTATGGCTGGTCAGGATAGGGTTTCAGGTTTAGGGTATCGGGTTTACTTACTTCGAAAAAGTCCCGTATGCCTTTAGGTTTAGAGGATTGCCTGTGCTACTGCCCCCCAACTTCTGGAAACTGATATGAGTTATAGTCTAAAGTCCTTATATAGGGGACTACTACAGGGGTTATTAAGGGGGATACTAGGAGTTTAGACTGTAACCCCTATAATCCCCTACATAACCCTACATATAGCAGTTTCCATTTCATTTTCCATGTTCTTTTCCATTACTAAGGGAGATACTAGGAGTTTAGGAGTTTAGACTATGGCTCATATGCAGTTGGGAACGTAAAGGTACGAGGTGTCTCTTTGGGGTTTACTTGGAAAAGAAAATGGTAACTACTGTAGGGTTTAGGGTTCAGGGTCAGGGGACTTAGTAAGTAGGTCAACCTCTATAATTCATCTGGTAACCCGAGTTATATCAATTATGAACCTACTTACTAAGTCCCCATGACCCTCCAAGTAGGGATGCCTAGGCCCTAGCTGTTGGAAGTGGATAGCCGCTAGGTCCAGGCATGCTTACTATCTGCCCACTCCATGAGGAGTGTGCGACTAAAATGAGGGGCACTGGATTTAGGGTTGTAGGTTTAGGGTTTAAACCCTAAACCCCTAAACCCTGAACCCTAGGTTCAGGATGCACCTAGGTTTCCGAAGTCTCCAGAATCATAGCCTATATCCATACCCATTATTATAGGGTTGATGGCCCTACTTTTGGGGTATTGGAGAGTTTTGCTAAACCTAAATCTGAATCTCTAAACCCTAAACCGCCCTAAGCCCTCAACATCCCTCAACCTTCACCTTAAACCCTAAACCCAATAGAGGTTAGAGTGATTCGGTGCCTACAGCTTTAGCATAAGCAAAGTCATCCTGAGATCTTTGCCTGAGGCTCCAAGTTCCCGCCGTTCGGTTTAGGGTTTAGGGTTTAGGGTTTAGGGTTTAGGGTTTAGGGTTTAGGGTTTGGTTCAAGGTTGAGGGTCTATAATCTACGGTTTGCGGGTTTAGGGCAATAATAGCTCCCCCAGCCCCCTCATAACAAGTATGCCGTCGAGTGTAGAATGGTAGATGATATTATGTGTATATATGTGTATTGCAGGGGGTTGTTGCCATCGTTAGTGGGGGGGTACGTGGAGAGTGGAGCCCAACTCATGAGTTCTGCTACCACGCCCGCCACACTACCACGGAAGGTTCCCTTAGCTTTTGGAAAGCTTATTTCAGGTCAGTCAAAAGGCAACTAAAGCAGAATCAGTAGAGGAACTCCTGAAATACCTGTGGTGCAGCCCTTGGCTCAGCAGCTCCTTATGGAAGCTTGCTGCTTGCGGCGCTTGCGGTAGGCAAGAAGCACTCAGCATGGATGGCAGCCCCAAATCCTTCGAAGACGGGTGTGCCAAGTAGGCAAGATGCAACGCAGTAGTTAGCATATGTGGTATGCTCCTGCTTTGCAAGCTGCTCCCCGAAACTCGAAGCATCTGGAAAATCGTAAGGTTTGGTTATCTCCGCTGGGGCCAAGGGGCCAAAGCGTCAGAATGCCTAACAATTGTCTACGGTCACCTCTCCCTGGGAGTCGCAGAACTATGATCGCGTATGAGCTATAGTCTAAACTCATAGTGTCCCACATAGTCAGCAAACGGCATGCCTTGTAGAACTCGATGTATCCGGAGACAACACATGGAACACCTAAATCTTGAAGATGCTTCTTGCTTAAATGGTTCATTCCATAACACAGGGACGCTAAGAATATAGATCTCAAGATACTGTGTAAGCCTCATTATGGGGACCCTCAACAAGGTACCCCTATTTTTGGGAAGTCCCCGAATACACTTGCCTCGGACGGATAGCGCAATGTTCAACACATCCAGCACGGACAGCCTAGACGAAGGCGGGCCTACCAGCAGGTAGCTCAGGACATACGATAAATACTAAAAACCTTGTATGACCCTGAATATTCGAAACCCTGGGAAGTATGGCACTATAGTGTTAAGGTCATGCAGTTGTTTTTTGGTGTCAACAGTAAGGTTCCGAATCCTGAGAGTGCGGCTTAGGGTCTTGATTTCACTTTCAAGGATTCCTGTATGTGCCTCATGCGCTTAGCCCTAGAGATTCTTTAAGTTCAGGAACAAGTGGTTGAGGGTTTACGGGGTTGCAGGCTTAGGCTTCAGACAGATGGGCGCTGTCCAGGGGCTGTTTTTCAAGAGTCACTCTCAACAAGAGTCCCAGTACCCAATAACCATACACTCCCCCAAAGCCTAAACTGCCGTTACTACTACTACTACTACTACTACTACTACTACCCCCAAAGACCACCCTCTGTAAACAACAAACCCAAGGAGTGGGTTGAGGGTTTTAGGGCATAGGGTAAAATCCATCCGTTTGTAAGACCTTGTGCCCCGTGCTCGGGTGCAGGGTCCCACGTGGAAGGTGGAAGAAGACAAACAAATTCATCCGTTTGTCAAAGCTTTCAATATAGTTCGTGTGTGGCAACAGTTAAGTGAGCATAGTAGCTCTTCAATGGGGCCCAGAGTTACCAGCATGGAATAAGAGGAGATCAATCTCTTGGTAACAGTAGTTTATGATAAGCATATAGTCCTGCTTGGCTTTGCCAGCAGCGACGTAAGCCCCAAGCCCCACATGCCTAACACCCTAGTAGCCCCGGTACAACCTGGAACCGGAAGGGTCCAAGTACCTAGTAATCATATAGGTATATACCCAAAACCAATACCATAATTACTGTTACCCAAAACCCAAGTACCTAATTATTGGGTACATGGACCCTTTGGGGAATGTATTCTTATTCGAGTCAACCACCCCAAAAAGCCTTGTTAAAGTGCTGAGCGCCTGGAAGATCCCTTGTCCGAAGCATTTTGGTATCCGGAAAGCCTGATACGCCTCCCCCCTGGGGCTCTAAGTCTATAAATAATATTTGCACCGGGCCCCAAAGCCCATAAATAGTACCTGCATGGAGCCTTAAGGCACGAAGGCAGCCCAACATACCTGAAAAAAGACATAACAGTCGAGAGCCTGGGTTACCCTCCATGACACTAGGAGCTCTGATGTGTGGTTTGAGGATGTTTGAGGTAAACTCCCGAATAAAAAATGAAGGCCTCCCTGGATATCTACCTTCTACCTTGGGTACTGCCCCCCCCAGTAACAGTCTATATCAGAGGTCCTATTAAGGGCTATATATATATAACCATATTATATTTATTCTCCAACTGTTACTGGGGGGGGGGCAGTACCCAACTTCTACCCTGAGAGCAACTTTGTATGCCTTTTGGGAGGCTTTGGCTTGCCTTTGTCCAGACCCCCAAAAGGATGTAACAATTTGATCTCCTAGAACCATAGGGGAAATTATATAAGGATTATATAAGGGTTATAATGGGTCTATATACTAGAGCCTCCTTACGCCTGCATGCTTGTTACTGAATCCAAGTTCAAAATGGTTTCAAGTCTGCGCCCGTTCCTCCCTTGTAGTTCCAGAGAAGGCCAGTTGGCGGTAAACCCTAAACCCTAAACTCTATATTATCCCTTATAGTCACTTGCTCTATATGTATGGGGTGATTTTGGGACAGGGACAGAAGGTAAATTTGCTGAGCCCCAAAACCCCGAATCTTCTGATGGGTATTTCAAAACGGCGTGAGATGAACGTCTTGCTGGGGCGCAAGCGCATAGCCCTTTTGGAACATTGAGGTCTAAGTTTTAAGGTTTAGGGTCAAGGGTCTTGGGTTGAGGGTCTATGGGTTCGAGGTTTGGGGTCTAGAGGTTCAAGGTTTGGGTCGGGTTCAGAGTCGTAAGCGCGGTTCGCTATCCAAAGCCACGCTGCACTTTCAACTACAGGCAAAGACCCAGAGCCCTATACCTACACCCCTGATCTTAAGCCCCGCATAGGTACCTATGAGGAGGTGCTGAGTGGTCAGCTGAGCAATCTGCATGCCACGCTTCTTCAGCAGCACAACGCGAAGCTTCTCGGCAGAATTGTGGAGGGTCTTAGGTTTGGGCTTGCATGTAACCCCTGGGTAGGCCCCTGGGATATTTGATATTTTCCTCAAAGGCCTTAATAGGGGACCATATATACTAATAATTTTCAATTGGTTTTAGGGGCCAACCCAGACCCTCAAGTTCAAAAATTTCCATAAGTTACATCTGGCAAGGTTTGCCGAGGGCTCCGAAGAGCCATGCTCAAGCCCGCAGTTTTGAGTTTGGAATAGTGGAGAGCCAACATGGAGAATGACATGGATAGCGGGTTTACATAGGGGCTTCTTGCATAAGGTGGAGGGTCTCCTGTGTTGCAACCGGAACTTCTAGAGCTGAAGTTCCGAGTCTGAGGGTGTAGATTTTAGGCTCGAAGCCTGAGGGTTTAGGGTTGAGGGTTTACCTGGACCTCCCAAATACCCATAATAACAGCCTGTATACCCATTATTTTGGGGTTAAGGGCCACTATTATAGGTATTTGGGAGGTCCAGGTAGGGCCTCAACGCCTCCGCTCTTGTGGCCCCTGGGCCTCCCAGACCCTAAACTTTGCCTGAAGCCTTGAGCCGCCAGGCTGGTTTTTGAGGTTAAAGGATTTAGGGTTTAGGGTCTAGGGTTTAGGGGTTTAGGGGTTTAGGGTTTAGGATTTAGGGGTTAGGGGTTTAGGGAATATCTGGAGTCAGTTGTTTCCTGAGCTGCTGCTTTCCACACACGAACATGAAAGCTCAAAGTGGGCCCTGCAAGTCCTTTCTTGAAATTCCGGGAAGAACGACCTAAGGAGGTGTTCCTGTATAGCCCGTATCTCAACTAGAATTATACCTATCTACAATCCGTATTATAAGGTAATCCCGATTTATAGTATACCCTGCTACAGAAAAACGGGTGTTCTTATACGGGTTATTAGGAGGGATTCTAGGAGTTTAGACCATGGCTCATATGATATCGAGTGATACTGTAATCATTCGGGCTTCTACACTATCAACTCTTCCCTAGCACTGAACTCTGAGTGGCCAATTTCCCAAGCAACATCTAGATTTAGTGGTGCATAAGGGAGAGTGGAGGAGTCAACCGTAACTATCATCATAGGGGTAAATAGCATCAACATGGACAAGCACTCCACAATTCTGGCTTACGCACAATAGGCTGCTCAGGCAAGTGATGTTCACCGACGCTTGCACGACGAGCGCCTACGCGGCGACAGTCCCAAACAAGCCTTGCAAGAAGCCGTAGAAAAGCCACAAGCATGCACCTGCGTGGCGGAGGCGAGCTGAACCACACCCGCTGATGAAGCAAAACTTGTACCGCAATGGGCATAAGCTGCTGTACTTCCCAGGGTTGAAAGTCCTAAGAGTTCCAGGAGAGGCCTAAGAGCCTTGGAATGCATGTTGGAGCTTCACCCTACAACCTTGAATAGGGTTTAGGGTTTAGGGTTCCGAAAGCCCACATCCGGAAGTCTAAATCCTAAATCCTAACCCCGAAACTCTTCACCCTAAGTGCCCATACACCCCTCCCAATAATGCGCAACGATTATAAGCACCAAAGCCCCACAAGTACCAAATTGTTGAGTACTTAGACCCTCTGCAAAATCCACCTGCAAAGCACTTAACCGCGAGCTCTAAACACCAATCCCGAATCCCTAAATCCTCTTGACTAAGTCATACTTGGAGGGTCAGGGCGACCTAGTAAGTAGGTTAATAACCCCTATAACCCATATAGTAACCCTAATTACCCTAAATATTATCCTACTTACTAAGTCCCCATGACCCTCCAAGTAAGCCCCCAGTTCTGGCGAGGGTAAACCAGCTGAAGAGCAGCAACTCACTCCTGAGACGACAACTGGAGGCCTGATGCTTTCCCTTATATCTGCCTAGTTTTTTTTCTTAAGGTTTAGGGGTTTAAGGGTTTAGGGTTTTGGGGTTTAGGTTTAGAGTTTTAGGCTTTTGGGGTTTTACAGGATTGTAGTAGCACCCCGAGAAATTATTCAACATAGTTCTTGTATTACTGGTCTAAGGGGTTACAATTCCCTGGGGTCTAAGTTGTTGCTTCTTTTTTTTTTGATTTCAGGGTGTAGGAATGGAGGCGCAGGGTTGAGGCTATAAGGGTTTTGAGGGTTCAACTTGTTGGGCGTAGGGATCAGGATAAATCCCATGAACTGACACGCCAGACAAAAGCGGGCCCTGCAAGGACTCTTGCCCCTTAAACGGGGCTGAGCGGCATTCCATGTTGGTTTTGGCGAGGGTACCAACTCTGCAATCTAAACGTCATCTGTATTTTTGCTTCACGATTCTCGGCTTACAGTTGCTTGGAGGGTTGTGGTGTTAAGCTCATTATTTTGAAAGCTTATGGATATTCTTGGGTATCCAAAATGAGGAGCCAGAATGTCTCCAGTGGGAAGGAGGACCCAATGCTTGGGCTTGGCAGAAAAGTTTGTAAGAGGTACTCGCCTTACCAATGGAAAGCAGCTGTCTGCTGTCATGCGCACAAGGGCAATCATCGTCCTTCAATGTTTACTGATGGCCTGCCTCCTGGACTCCTTGGTGTATTTTGATTTTGAGCTACCAAAATTATGGTCAAGACCCTAAACCGCCTATTTCACGGTTTAGGGTTTAGGTTTAGGGTTTAGGATTCCTAAACCTTATAAACCCTAAACTCTAAACCCTAAACAGACTACCGTGCGCAGTCCGGGTCGGGCGGAAAAGCAGAGTTTTCACAAGCCACTGGCCGGAGTAGTACAGTATTAAATACTTGCACACCCCTAAGGGTCCAAGGACCCAAATGATGAGGTTGTAGGGCCCAATTACTATAACATGAATGGAATTTGAGCCCTGAGGCCCTATTATTTGGCTCATTGGACCCTTACGGTACTTGGGGCTTTGGTAACGCAATTGCGGCACAGATAGTTCAGGCTGAGCATGTGATTATTACGTACTTGCTTCCTTGGGGCAGTTTACGAAGTTTCAAGAACTTTAAACCCTAAACCCTAAACCTGCTTTCTCCGTCTCCTGGGCCACTTAGGAAGTCTAGCTAGAACTCCTATTAACCATGTAATAGGTACCCCTAAGGGTCCAAGTACTTAACAATCATATACTTACCCAAAAGCCAATACTATAATTACAATTACCCAAAACCCAAGTACCTAATTGTTGGGTACATGGACCCTTTGGGTACCATGCAATACACCCTGTTATCTCCAAAGTGCATGGAGGCAGCGAAGAGCAAGAGCGAGGTGAACCAGACCGCAGACTCCGGTGAGAAGGCAAGGTAAGAAGGTTTAGGGTACAGGTTCTCTAAGTCTAGAAGCCCAGTTACCTACAGGGTAGGTTCCTGGATTGTAGGTTATATGGACTTAGATTGGGGCTCAGGAACAGCTCCCCCATATGTATGTAACTGGGCTTTCTTAGATTTCGAGTCTAAGGGGAAGGGCGCAGGACGAAGGACCCAGGGCTAAACCAGCGATATCAAAAATCACGGCCTTCCTCCAGGAATCTGAAGTCAGAGAACATAAATTAGGGGTACCCTTAAAGGGGGTTATAGGGATTCTATAGGGTTATCTAGGGGTTATATGGGGTTTAGGGTTTAGGGCTTCCCAAAATTACAGGTACTTTTTTGGGGGGTCCCTATAAAACCGACTATAGTATTTTGGGGTCTGTATTGGGGTACCCTAATTCAGGAAACTATCATGTCGAGCGTCATGCATGCCATACGAACCTCATAGGCCTGCCTTCCTACTGTCACAGGACACAGCACCTTGCAAGCTTTGCAGGACAGTTGTGAGGCTGCCTGGTGTCGTAGCTTAGTAATAAGAGTAAGAATAATCGTAGTATAATAGTAATGATAATAGCAATATTAGTAACAATAGTTCACCAAGACATGCACTGTTTGGTGCTTAGGTGTCTGAAGTGTGTCGCCAACTCTTGCTGCCCACATCCCACGTGCAGAGATGAGGATTTCTGCAAGCAATGGGTCTAGGATTTAGGGGCCTTACTTCGTGACCCAGAACCACGAGCCCAAACCCCTGCAACCTCAATTTTAGATCCAGAAAAAGCAGCTTCAAATCTGAACCTAAAGTCCTACCTGCAAAGAGTTAAAGGCACGAGGTGATGAGATTCAGCCATAGGGTTTAGGGTTTAGGGTACTGATTGGCTGCTTTTGTTCCCTGACATCATCTGCAAGGAAAGTCACAGAACACACTTGAACCCAGGCCTCGAACCGAGGAAGAAACCCAAGACATGCTCAAATCTTGTGCCCCTACCCAGAGGGTCCAAGTACCCAATACCTAGGTACTTGGGTATATGGTAATAGTAATTATAGTACAGGTATTGGGTAAGTATATGATGATTAGGTACTCGGACCCCTAGGGCTAACCAATCTATCCCTCATGAAGGTACTATTTATGGGGATTGGGGCCCAACGTATCTATTATTTATAGAGTTAGAGCCCCAGGGAATCTATCACATCTATCCGCAAGGTCCAGATACCTAGCCTCCCCAACAATAACACGGAACCCACAACAGTTCAGTTGTAACAACATGGTAGTTTTCTTAGGGGTTTCACGGGTAAGTGTACGCACCACGTATTCTGCAAAAGCATACTTTGCAATTGCAAAGAGGCAAAGTGCGAAAGCTTTCATCTTTCCTGACTGAGCGGATTTTAAGCCGACGGTCCTCGTGGTCTATAGATGATCACTGGACTTTTGAGGCAACCACCAAGTTCCGACACGCAGAGCAAAACAATGTTTGAACAGGGTTTCTCAAAACCCTGAATGTAAAGGGAATAAGGAAATATAATCCGCATACAACCCATTTTTCACATACTCCCTTATGCCCTAGGAACCCCTAGTATGTTTCATTACAGCCCCGACAAAACCCTGGGCTTCTTCGGGGTCTTCTTCTGATCAACCCAGAAGAAGCTGAGACCGACAGGCTGAGCAACACTTCTACAACCAGGCATGCCGTGTGTGTTTGGGGACTCGGCTTTGGAGCATTGTCTTAGGGGGGGGGGGGGTATATAGAGTTCTAGGAGGGCAAAATGGGGGCGATATACATGTACTTAGGGTTATGTGGGGTCATAAACGAATTTTGTGAGAATATTTAGGGCTGAGGGTTCTTGCTACGAGAAGTCAATCCACCCCCCAAGCACTGGAGGGTTTAGTGTTTAGGATGCTCGGGCTCAGGGGGCATAGTTCAAGCAACCACCCTTGAGTCTCAAAGCACGTAGAATAATTGTTTGTTGAGACATTTTTAGCGTTTTCTGGACGAGTTTGACTTTTGGTTGAGGTCGACGCTGTTCTTTAGGCCACATAGCTACTCTCTTGTATTCATGGAAGAGGGAGTCAGGGCTACGGGAAGAAGTATAGGGTTTAAGGGTTCAGGGTTTAGGGTGAAGCACCCCTGAAGCCCTTTCACAACCTCTTCCTGGCCTTTCAAAACTTTAAAACCCAACTTCCTGAGACTCCGCTGTCTGGGTTTAAGGTTTAGGTTTTACGATTTAGGGTTTATTAGAGCAGGCCATTACACTATCTCTGTCAACTATATGGGGCATTCCCAAGATTAGGGCTACCGTTTTGGGAGTCCCTGTGAGGATTCTAGTATTTTGGGTTTTATATTGGGTCCCCTTTTTTGGGAAAGTACGAACTAGACCCTTTCAGGGCTTAGGGGTTGATAGGAGTTGCAATGCCAAAGCTATAAGCCTTCCACAACTGATGCTTCAGTCCATATCTAAGGGCCTCAACACACTTCACCCCAAATGGTGGTGCATCAACCCTAAACCGTTATCTCCAAACCCTAAACTCCTTTCTGTAAACCCTAAACACAAATGAGCTGGGACAACAAACCGGGGCTCTATGGTTTTTACGTGGAGCTGACACAATTTATCGGCGTGTGCAAAACAGGGGGACATGATTAGACTGCATGAAACGATATCAGAGGAATGTATGTTACATATTTGACGGGGAAACGATAAGAGTAAAAACCTTGCTAACGTGATAAATTGGATCCAGCACTGGCCTCCTCTAGGCTTTTGGCGCCGCTCAAATGGAGACTAGTCCCAAATTGGCCTCATCCCAGATTCTGAAGCTGACAGAAAAACTTGGCAACATAAGCATTTGAGTAGTGTCCCAAACCGGGTCCTATTCGTGTACTCCAAATGGTAGTCTCCCTAAATAGGGGGACCCAAATATAAACCCTAATAAACTATAATCCATATTATGGGGACTAAAACCTAAACCCTAAACCCTAAACCCTACTAATTTTGGGAAACCTCCAGTTAATGAAACGGCTGGCCTGGCACACCCTGGTAAGTACATCGGACGGGGCCTGACTATGAGAAGATCCCAAGCGGAAACGGTTTAGGGTTTAGGGTTGTATGGTATATACCTAGGGCTCGAAGGGGGCTTGAATTTCACAATTTTGGGGTCCAAGTATATACTCAAAAGTGTGGGCCCCTTTTGCTTATAGATTATCTTGCGGTACCTAATGTTCAGGGTACAGATGTGGGACCCTAATTTCGGGAACTACCCATATATGTCTACATGGACCCTATGGCCGCGCGGCTTGTGGAGGACGTTTTTTCTCCGGTTCTCTCCGACCTGGGCAATTGGATGTCCTTTGAGGCACGAGTTTAGGGTTTAGGGTTTAGGGTCTAGGATCTGTGCTATGAAATTTATGGTGCTACGGGACGGGTCCCTTGTATATGGACGTTTACTTGGAGGGTCATGCGGACTTACCCCAAGGGTCCAAGTACCTAATAATCATATACTTACCCAAAACTTGTACTATAAATACTATTACCCAAAACCCAAGCATTTAATTATTGGGTACTTGGACCCTCTGGGTTATATGCCCCATCAGCCTGCTGGAAGTTGATATGTCTTTGTCCTGCGATCACCCTCGAGAAGGCCGCTGGAATCTCGTTACTCAATGTGTGTGTGTGTCTATGTATATACAGATATTTATACGCATATAGTGGTTCCACAAAATTATCTTTTTGCGGGGTCCCGAAAAAAAGGATTATAGCATTTTGGGGACTACATTGGTTTTGGGAGACTACCCTACGTATTCACATCTATACGACAAATATGTAGGATTGCTAGGGGAACTCCTAGTTCGGAAGCTCTAACGGATGCAGGGTATGAGGGCTGTTACTGAAGGCTCGGCTTGAGATGCAGTGCAGACTGATGTGCGGGCTACCGATGAACAACAGGCTTCAATGGACCAAAACACGAACCCCTTGTGACAAGGGGTTCACATGTACTGAAGAGCCGTTGAGGCCTTGTAGACAAATCTTGCAAAGGTTAGACCCACTTGTTCATAACTATCTCAGAAGGACCCTGTGTCAGGTTTATGAGAGAACCTGATTCTTCTGTCTGTATGTTGCCCCCATAGATGCCTAGGGTCCCCTACGGGTCTCTGTTGCGAGCACCTCTTAGAAAGCTCCCTCGCTTGAGTAGGGGTCCGGAAGCTCGGGCCTTTCTGAGCAAGGCTTCATGTATCAATCTTTTCCCTCTATAGTCCCCCTTAAGTAGATAGAATATGGCTTTGGGCACAATCTAATTCAGGGGAACTAACCCTAAGCCCTAAACCCCATAACCCCATATTCTATCTACATCAGGGAACTAAGGGGGACTAGAATATCAAAGGGCTCCCACCCGCTGCCTCATAATGTATATTCTCCTACACGTATGTAATATTGGGGGGGGGGGTGGAATTATTGTACGATTCGAACTTTGGGGGGTGGAGTATCCTATTGAAACCTAATTAAATTGAATAAAAATCGGCAAAATCAATTAAAGCCGCAATGAAATCGTAGTAAAATCAGTTCAAATCAAAGTTAATGGCCATCGAATGTAATTGAAAGCTAAATCGAACAAATTCCAAATCCATTTGTTTAAAGTCCTTTTACACGCGTAATCCAACACGTTGAAACCTATCTAAAATCAAATTCAACCTAAATCGAAACCAAATTCGAATCTGATCATATCTCCAGTGAAACCTTATTAGGATCTAAGTTTAATCTTAACTTTAGTCTTGGCCCTAAAGAAAAGGCTCGAAGGCAAATTTCAGAATTTGGAATCTGTATTATATACTAGGGCAGGGTTGCAGTACTAGAAGGCCGATATAAATGACATGGGATTTTGGTTACCCAACCCCGAAAACGCTTCTTGAACTCCAAGCCTACTTTTGGTCGAAAGTATCAAGCCTTAACCCTACACCCCCAAACCCGTTTAGGGTTCTAAGGGTCCAAGTACATAATAACCATATACTTACCCAAAACCAGTACTATAATTACTATTACCCCAAACCCAAGTACCCAATGGTTGGGTACATGGACCCTTTGAGAATTAATTCGGCACTTCATTATCTGGGTTGCTGTTAAGGAACTTAAGTTAAGTTACGATATTGGGGAAACCCTTTTATTTACTATACATACCCATTATGGTAACCCTAAACCCTAAACCCTATATACCCATTATGGTAACTTAATTAAAGTTCCTTAACAGCAACCCAGTTATTTCATGGCTCTACCTTGCACCCGTCAAAGAGCTTGCAGTTGATAGGAGCCATAATCTACATTCCTCAAAGGGCTTTATATGAGCTATAGTCTAAACTCCTTAAAAGGGGGTTACATAGGGGATTATATATGGGACTACTATAGGGGTTATTAAGGGGCATACCAGGAGTTTAGACAGTAGCTCATATAGGGAATTATAGAAGGGGGGTGGAGGGGGTATTACATGGGTTATTAAGGGAGAGACTAGGCGTTTAGACTATAGCTCATACAGCAATTGATGTACACATTTCTGCGTGTATGGGGGTCATTATAATAAGGATTATAGGAATTGGGGGTCCATATTGGAGCCCCCCTAATTAGAAAATTCACATATACTTTGACACGAGGAGGTATCAGGAGTTGTGGTACTATAGCCATCACAGTACACTTTTAGAAGTAGAGGATGGGCTTTAACCACCGTATGGCATGATCGAGGCTATTTACCCTAAGGGTTCAAGTACCTCATAATCATATACTTACCCAAAACCTGTACTATGATTACAATTTTCCCGAATCCCAAGTATCTAAGTATTGGATGCATGGGCCCTAAGGGCTTTAAAGACCTTCACTCACCAACATTAACTGCCAACACTTGTCCAGGTTTGTTTGCCCAATTGCTGCCTTTGGTGCATCTGGTGGGTGCACAAGGTATCCAGATAGGGATATGAAGGGTTAATTCGGGTACCCAACCCTACCGCTCCTTCCTGTAAATATCTCTACCCTGAACCCCAAACCCTGAACCTTATTGCATGACCGAAGGCTACAGCCACACCTGAGTCGGATCCAGAGCCTCTAGAACGCTCCCTGGCTGGTTGTTACTTCCTCCTCCCCAACATGGGTCATACGGTATATAGGAGAGTGGGAAAGAAAATGGACACCCATTATAATATGTACTGTATAGGGCATACTGTTTAAGGTTTGGGCTTCGGGGTTAAGGACTTTAGGCTTCGAGTCTTTATCAGATCTAGGGCCCCTAAGGTTTGGGGTTAAAGGCGCAGAGTTTGGGATGTTTAGGGTCCACAGTTCGTAGCTTTGGGTCTGCGTTGTGTCTACAAGGCGTGGGTTCCCAGTTTGGTTTGATAAGGGCATTTTGGGTTTGTGGGGTGTGTTGGGGTTTGGTGTTACAGGTTCAGGGTGTGAGGCGTTTAGGGTCAATGGGGGTTAGGTTTGAGGGTTTCAGAGTTTTGGGTGTATCCTAAACCCTAAACCCTACACCGCGATTCTCTCACTTGGGTTATCTGGGCATTTATTCGGCAAGCATAGGGCAGAGGGTGACAAGCCCAGGGCTTGGGGCTTAGGATTTAGGGTTTAAGGTTTAGGGTTTTGAGCTTTGGATTTGGAGAATTTTGATTTGCAGGTTTTGGGTACTTTGCGTCTACTTTGAGGTAGGTTAGACATATATATGACCGTTGGGCCCGATCCAGCAGGAGTACGTAGTTTCGGTCCCATGGGCATATGCCCACAGTTACGGGGTATGCTATGTTGCCTCGTGATTTCTGCTTGAAGGGTGCCTTCAAGATTCAGCGATATTGGGGGGACACCCTAAACCCCTAAACCTCAAACACCCTGAAACCCGGACGGTGTCAAAGTGGGGAAGGGCTTTGGGATTCCCACCGGGCGGGCTTTGGGATTTTTCGCCAGCAGTGGGAGCGTCCTTCGGCAAAGGCATTTCGTCGCGGCAGAGGTTGGAGAAGCGGTGGGACATAGCCACGTCTGCCCAGACCCTCAAGCACAAACCCAACTCGGTTGTAGGGTCAGGGACTAAGGGAAGCTAAGCCTTGTATAGTGCCTACAGAAGTTTTGGAGTGGGGATGGTTTTCGGAAATATATTCCCTACTAACCCCACTTAGCCCAAAGCCCAACACCCCAAACCCTAAACCCTCAGTAAGTTTTTTTTGGGTCTACAGGTTGGGTGAACCTCGTCGGGATGCTCATGGACCAGGCACATGAGGCAGGTGCTGAGTCTTAGAGTCTTGGGGTCAAAGGATCCGGGTCAAAAGTCTAGGTTTTGAGGGGTTTGGGGTCTAGGGTCTTGGGTTTTTGGGAGTTTGGGTCTAGGGGCTTGGTGCCTTGGGGATTTAGGGTTCAGGGAGGTTCTTCCCTCCCCCAAACTATCATTGAACCCCATGAAGCGCCATGGACACTATATATATATATATATAGAGGGCGTGTCCTATTTGAAAAATTGCCTTGAGGGAGGGATGGGCTTGGAAGCGTGGGGTTGACTTGACTTTCAAAAAAGCCCTAAACCCTAAATGGGTTTACAAAGTTGAGGGTCCATGTGTGTCGCAGGTAACCCTAAACCCTACACCCTACTCGGAGGGTCATGGGGATCGTAACCCTAAACCCTACACCCTACTCGGAGGGTGATGGGGATCTTTAAACGTAGGTTTTCATTAGGATAACTAGGGTTGCTATATGTGTTGGAGGGGATATTAACCTACTTACTAAGTCTCCCTGACACTCCAGGTACTGCCATCGCTGTTGCATTTTGGTGTTGAGGTGCGGTTTGGGGATCAGGAACTTGAATTAAGTCACCATAATGCGTGTGTATATATATATATAATAACGAATGGTTTCCCCAATGTAGTAACTTCAATTAAGTTCCTTAACAGCATCAGTCCCAAGATTTCAGGGTCCAGATTTCTAAAAGCAGTAGACATGAGGGTCCAAAGTCTCTCCCTAAACCCGAATGCCTTAACCCTAAGCCCTCAGCCGTAAACCCTAAACCCCAGCCTTACACTCCCTTCTGTCAACGCTTCATCAAGAGCCTGCAGAGGCCCTAGTAGGCTGCATTAGGGGTCTAGGGAAAAGGGTTTGGGTGTATGTATATACCTGCACCCGAAAAGTATGTAGAAAAATGTCCTTTTGGGCTATTTCCGAGGGTTTGGGCTATTATTTCACCTACTTGTCGTGTTCAGGTATGGGTTGTTCTCAAATTATTGGCCCTTTTAACCCTTTTGGGTATAGATTATATTACGGCACCTAATATTTAGGGGTACCAAAACGAGATCCTAATGTTGAGAACTACCCATATATATATATACATGTTTCTATATATGTATATACACTGTATGAAGCCTATAACCCGAACACCCTCGAAGCCTGGAACGTTTCTGTCTCCTTCCGTGCATCCCGCAGGTCGTTCCTGTGACAAAATGGCTTGTTGACTTGGGGCTTAGGGCAATGCAGCAAACACAGAGCCGGGGCAAAATTTCCGTCGTAGTTTTCACATGCGAATGCCTCCTATGGCCCCAAACCTTGGAACCCTAGACTTACCCTAAGGGCCCAAATGATCAGGTTTTAGGGCCCAAATATCATAACATTAATTGTATTTGGGCTCTAAAACCCTATTATTTGGGTCCTTGGAACCTTAGGGCTGTATTCCAACCCCCCCAAGCTGTGTATATCTTGTCCTCTCCAAGTTGGGTTTCCCCCCGCCTGTGTAACATGTACATTGTCAGGATGAAACGCCCTAAAGAGTTTAGGGTTTAGGGTTTGACCCGCCCTAGAGAAAGGGACCCATGATTTTGAGAGGCCCCTTCAGAACCCTAAACCCGAAAACCCTAAACCTTAAACCCTAAACCCTGAACCCTATACCCTAAACTCTAAACCCTAACCACCCGCAAAGCCAAAACCCTAAACCCGTCGGAGGCCCCGGCTACTGGTAGGGTCCAGGGTTTAGGGGTTTTAGGGTTTAGGGTTTAGGGTTTGCGCTGCGCAGAGCGATATCGGGGTGTCCTAAACTTCAAAAGGGGTATATAGGGGCTACATGGGGTGGTTACTTAGGTTTAGGGTTTAGGGTTCAATGATTCGGGTTTACGGTTTCCCAAAATTAGGGGTACATCTGGGGGGTCCCATAATAAGGACCATTGTATCTTGGGCTAGTTTGGAGTGCCCCTAATTACTTTGGGAAGCTACCATATGTCCGGCAAAACCCTAAAACCTAAAGCAGTTTGTATCAAGCTACAGCGAGATGAGTCCTTTCTCTATGCAGCGTGGGCCGTGCGCTGGGTAGATTTCTTGAGTAGCTGCAGAGGATCATGGCCATGTATCCCTTCATTCACAAAGCCTTAACTCCCTAACCCTAGACCCTAAAGCCTAATCCCTAAACCCTAAACCCCAAACCCATCCCTAAACCCCAAACCCGATCGCCAGAGGGATTAAGTTGGTCCCATCGCGCCATCGCGTGCGTCCCTTGAAAGGCGTCGGCCACGATCGGGTCCAAGAACCTTGAATGGGGACAGCTCCTTTGCCTGGGTTGGGTTTAGGATGGTTTAGGGTTTAGGGTTTAGGGTTTTGGTTACTTTGCCTGCAGACTATTTCAAGGCTCTGCTTTCGTGGGGTCCCGTCCGGACTGCCCTCCTCCCATAAACAGACTCTGACTCTAAACGCAAAGTGAGGAATCCAGAATGCCAGCCTTAGTGCATGGAGCGTTTTCAGTTCGTATATATTTTTTACATGACAGTAGCGACCCACAACCTTTGAGATGTACGGGGCTATATGAGCGTTAGGGCTTTAGGGGCTTCAACATGGGAAGCCCTTAGAGGCCCTGGGGCTATATGGAGAGTACGGTAAGATTAATTAAGGGGGCTTCATGAGGGATCAAAAAGGGTTTACTCTAAATGTGTACTCCTTACTTGCAGGTTTCTGAGTAGGCCTCTATGGGTATTTCTCAAGGATCCGTAACAAGGACTCGCACGATCCCCGAACACAAACCCAGAGGTCTTAAGGGTACACAATTCGTGGTTGCTGTTTAGGAATTTAGATTAAGTTACTATTACAAGGAGACCTTATTATTTACTATATGCCCATATTATGATAACTTAACTTAAGTTCCTTAGCAGCAACCCAGTGTTTTTTGTGCAACTTTCATGTACAGCTACGTTTGCTTAATCTTACCTTTGACTAGCTAGGAATGAAGGAACAGATCCTTCTCATAGTCCCTATATAACCCATTATAGTAGTTTCCATTTTCCATTCCTTCTAAACTCTAAACCCTGAACCTATAGTTGTTTTTCCATTTACTGGTCCACTCCTTCAGTCCCAACTAACCAAAGGCCAGTACTTGGAGGGTCATGGGGACTTAGTAAGTAGGTTAATAGCCCCTATAACCCATGTAGTAAACCTAGTCATCCCAATTATGAACCTACTTACAAAGTCCCCATGACCCTCCAAGTAGTGTGTCTGCTGAGGTTTAGCGGCTCGCCGGCAGCACAGGTCGTGGCAACTTGGTCGAAGTTTAGTCCTTCGTCCTAAGCCCTAAAACTCTTTAAACCCCAAACCCTAACGCTAAATTCTTAAACCCTGAACCTTCAACCCCAAACCAAACAGCCCAAAGTAGGCAACATTTGTAGATTTTCTGCCCCAACAGATGTATGACTTATGCACATGGAAGCAGAGGAATATGTGAGCATTTGCAAGGTAGGGAAATGCCCGGAGCCCTGAACCGTAACTGCCGTGGTATAAAGTTTGCCTGGCATGGTTTCGGGCAATTCAAGATTCTCCCAGACAGAATGGCATCGAAGACCCTCCCTAAAGGCTGCTGTTCATGGAGGACCCCTCGGAAACTGCCTGACCCTAAACCCTAAAGCCTAAAGCCTATATACAGCCAGAAGGGTCCCAATACCTAATTACCTAATAATCATATACTTACCCAAAACCAGTACTATAGTTATTCTTTCCCCAAAACCAAGTACCCAATTATTGGGTACATGGGCCCTTTGGGCAGTACATCCGTAAAGCCCTAGACCCGGAGGCTCCCAAATTTTGCATCTGCAAAAGTTTGCATCCCTAAAGCTTTACTTTAAAATGCTGAAATCTGAGACCTCTAAACTCTCACACCCCTATATTCCTGGAACCCGTCCCAAGCCTAGGTAAGCAAAAAACAAAAGTTGAGTTGACAGTTAAGGTTTAGGGCTTTAGGGTTTCATATTTCAAGGTTGGGGCGTTAAGGATTCAAGAGTTTAGGATTGAGCCTTTTTTTCAGATGATTAGGATTTAGGGTTTAGGGCCTAGGCTTTCATGCTAGAACCCGTCCCTCAACGAAAATTGTCAGGAAACTACGCAGAGGGAACCTGCATGCTCAAAAAGGTACCTTTCTGCCTTGGGGTTTAGGGATTAGGATTGTTGATTTTGGGTACAGGGGTACAACCCTAAACCCTCCGTAGACCCTAAGCCCTAAACCGTAGCCCCAAATCACATCCTTTCCTTCTTGTCGCCTTTCCTAGTTCATGGTCTGAGATTTGCAGTTTGTTTTTGAGCTTGCATGGTTACCAAGGTTTTGGGGAGGGGCTTTTAGCAAAGCACACCAAATAGCCAGATAACGATTTTGGGGTAGCGCAGCCCCCCAAAACCCAAAACCCTGAACCTTACGTAAACCAATAAACCAAGCCTCTGCATTGATCCTCCCAGGATTCCGACGACCTTCACATGCGACAGGCCTCTTCTGAACAGCTTTCGCGTCATGTTTGGAGGATCCTTGTAGTGGTTCTCTTGGGTATATAGATGTGTGGTTCGTTTAAGAGAAGCAGCTACATACATATAATTATTTATATATATATATATCTTTGTAAATGTCTATATATATACACATATATCTGTATATCTGCTTATTAAGCAGATACCCCTGCGAGTGTATCCAACAGCTTAGCAAACCAGACATGTGCTCGGGCTTTGAGATGTTTTTGGTTTTGAAGCGGGGGGATTGTTCAGCGCAGAATCAAAGCTGGTTTGCTAAGCAAGCGGCGAACGGTGAAATAAAGGAAGTTGCTCAGAATGGGGTTTGGGCGTGTATTCAGCGGAGTTGTGCAGCAGCACATTCCAACTTGTCTTGACTTATCGTAGGCCATCTGTCGATTTCAGATGTTCCGCATACTGGTTTACCGCGGGTCGCGATGATGTTGTGTTGCAAGGCAAAAATATGGTTCAGCCCAACACCCAGACGGCACACACTGAAGCCTGAATTGACGTCGCTTTGAATATTTCTGGGTCGGCCTCAGGAGTTTTGTGGTGTCCCATTGCGCGGCCAGAACAGGAAATAGAATGACAGACTACTAAGCTAGGTCTTTGATGCATATGTTTTCTGCTTGATCATAAAACTTGATTCCCAAGATGTGTGATAGGGAAAACGAAATTAAAGCGGATGCAACTTTTTAAAGATTAGGGAGTTACAGATCTAAGAATGGAGAGTCACTGGAAGAGAAAATGAGAAATGACATGGAAACTGGGTTTATGTCAGAGTTCATTGCCATCATTACTATATCATTGTCCTAAATTCCTTGTACAATCGTGGTATAGGGTGCCTCCAATAGACCTCAGTTATATTGGTAATCAAACCCGTCGTAAGAACTACTATAGATGCAAAGGATGGACCCTGGAGTACCTAGTGTATTGGGTGCCCGGCAGTCTGCATATTGCACCGGAATACACTAACATTGCAATGCTCTTGTAGTACCATGGAAAGCCCTATAAACCCTGAACCCTATAAACCCTGAACCCTCAACTCTGAAACCCTGAACCATAAACCCCGGCCCTAAAACTTGCAATTATTGCCAGTCCATCAAGTACCCAAGAACCACATACGTCCCAAAAAAGGACCTACTGGTAAGATCCACCCCCAGTTCACACGTAGTCCTATATCTGCCGATCACCAAAGTTTAAGGTAACTTGCACCCTACGTGGAGGTCCATGTGTAGCGGTAATCTGGACATGAATGTATGCATTTATTGAAAGTCCCTCCCACAACATGGTTCTACGTAATAAGGCTACAAGTACCTCTGGGGCCCAATACCCCGTAACTGAGCGATGTACCTTGCAATCATCATGGATTGAGGTTTCATTCAAGTAAGGTATGCTCAGGTCTCTGAGTAAACCCGACAACCTAAACATTAACATGACCATTACCGGAGTATATTTACAGTTCTAATTGCGTTCTAAGTACCCCTGGAGCTCTCAGCAGGCTCTGCAAAGCCCTTCACCCTAAACCCTAAACCTGAAACCCCAATCCCTTTACTATGATTCATGCCACGAATCTTGCAGCTTCATCAGGTTTGGTCGTCTTCCGTCCTTGAGAATCCCAAGCTGTTCTATCGCAGGAGATACATCGCGTTTTAGTGGTTGTCGCCTAAGGCTTAGGCTCTAAGGTGGGGGTCAGTTTTCAAAATGGTCGACATAATCACCGGTAAGGGCACGCAACATCTGCATATCATCCCGAAAGATTTCTTGCCTCCCAGCAAGAATTGGTTCCTCGACATGCGGTACTCAGATTCCCTATAGGGGAAACAAGGAACCCAGTGGAGCTAGCACAGGGTTTAGGGTTTAGGGTTAGTACTTCCAGGTGTCAGTGGCCAAGTGAGTAGGTTGATTACAGGGTATTACAGGGACAGTTGTAGCAATTTCTCTTACCGGGCTATACATGTGTACTGACTAAGTCCTCCTGTGTAGGGCCTATTTCTGTAGGCAGCTGATTTCAGATCGCGGCCAAAGCCTTAAACCCAAGGCGCAAAGGGGAGGTAAGGATAATATGGTTTAGGGTTTAGTATATGGAGGGATTGCGCAAAAATGTATAGGGTTTCAATTGGGTTCGGGGCTTAGGTTTGGGCTTTTACTGTCTTGAAAGGCGCAGGCAGCCGCCCTATGTGGATCATCTGTAACTCTATCACCCTAAACCATAACCCTAAACCCTAAACCCCAAAACCCTAAAGCCTAAACCATAACCCTAAAACTTCATTCGTTGATTTCGGCATTGGCATGGACCTTTACAAGCTTCACGAGGCTGCATCCTGGCGTTTGACGATCGCCTCTTGAAGCTTCGACACGTTGAGGGTGAGCGGGTGCCCCCACCCGTTCCCACCGTGACATACCTTGACACTAAATGCCCACTTCATCCCTTCAACCCAATCCCTTTACCGTCTCACAGAGATGAGCAAAAAACACGGGTTGGTGAGTGCACAGAGTTGCTCTTTTATGACGGATCCGTGTCGCAAGCAGAAGCTTGTCTAACATCCTGATGATGACTGTGGCGCTTTCTGATAATTAGGGGTACCTAAGGGCTAGGGATTATACAGGGTTTAGGGCTTAGGGAATCCCAAAATTAGGTGTTCCTTTTTGGGAGTCCCTATAGTAAGGATTATAGTCTTTTGGTACCTATATTGCGTCCCCCTATTTAGTTGACTTGTCATGTCAAGCATCAAACTCAAAACGGACACCTTTTGAACTGGCCCGCAGCACCAAACAACCTTTGGCCTGGACACCCTTAAAACCTTAGTGGCCCTTTAGTTCCAAATAGCCCGAGGTGGTTAATATTTGTAAGGGTGCAAAGTCCCCTAACCCTAAACCCTGACCCCAAACCCGAAACCCTAAACCCAAACCCTAAACCCTAAACCCCAAGACCTAAACCCCAAAACCTAAACCCCACACCCCAAACCCTAAACCCCAAGCCCTAAACCCTAAACCCCACACCCTAAACTCTACACCCTAGTAGCATCTCTAGGCTTGGAGCCCCATGGTAATCCTTAAACCAACGACTGGCCGCAAGCCGATCCTCTTTGGCGGTTGAGCAATGTGCATGCACAGAATCTTGTATTAAAACAGGGTCTACAAACAGGTCACTATTGAGGATCTTACTTATCGGTAACCATACTGTGGATGTAAGTGTATATAAATATGTGTATAATATGTGTATCCAGATGAGGTAGTGTGGTTTCCTCCTGGTGACAGCAAGCTAAACCCTCACAATTCGCAGAGTTTATAAGGATTTGGGCACGTGAGAGTCGAGGTGTCACACTTTTTGTATGGTTGACATTTTCAAAGGCTGTCAACTACATCGTGAACACTAACCCGAACCTGGCATAAGGTTTACGCAAAATGGAGATAGGCGTTGCCCAATGCTCCTTCGACCTACCACCTCGCCCCGATGGGATTCCCTGGCACCTGTCCGTATCCCTGATTTGGATGTAGACGCCTGCATGGGCTTGTGCTAAGTTCGCATTATCAGGGTGCACAGGGTGTATGTGGCCTTTAGAGCGAACCAAATGGTTTGCCTGGCATAAGCCCTGGTTGCTAGATACCACAGAACTGGAAATCAAGCATTCTTAAGATGTACCTGGGAAGTCGAGGTACCTTTCAATGTTCCTAGCTTAGATCATAGATGCTCTGCCACTGTCACCTCCACCCCGTTAAGTGAGGCTGCTTCAGGTTTATATATGAGCTATAGTCTAAATAAGTCCTTAAAGGGGACTATGAGGAATTATATAGGGTTAAGGGATTAGGATTTAGGGTTAAGCGATTATATAGGGGAGTAGTATAGGGGTTCTTAAGGGGAAACCCTAAACCCTAAACCCTAAGGAGGATACTAGGAGATGAGACTATGGCTCATAGGATGTCCCCGAAACCCTACAGCCCTTAACATCTGGAGGAAACCGCGGCTGTCCCAGAGGGGCGTGAGCTCCTCTTTCCGTGTGAACGAGCCTTGTAGAGGTTAGGGTTCAGGGTTTGGAGCTTTGAGTTTAGGATTTAGGGCTTTGGATTTGGGATTTAGATTGTAGGCTTCTTGGTATGAAGACCGAGAGACTTTTGGTTTATCATCTGCTCAGGGGCTGAAGGAGTTTAATGTAGTTTTAGAACTTCCAGGTACCTAAAAGACGGACTGTTGCGGGTAAGTGCACTATAGTTCCTGTAGTAAGAGATTATCATAGATTATCAGCATGTAGAGGGCCAGTTGGCACACATCCTAAATCCTAAACCCTAAACCCCAAAGGAACATCGGATTCAGGAATCTGACTTGCACAGCAAAGATTCCCCCCCGAAGAGGTCACAGCCTGAAGAATCAAACATTTTGGGTTTATTGGTGTTTAGGGTTTAGGGCTTAGGGTCCTAGGGAAATATGCGGAGTACGACGGGATTCCAAGCGTCACTCTTCATTACCATAGGTAGATAGTTTACCGATTGCGTCCCCTTTCTGCACCTGTCAGTTCCGCCCTGTGACTTGTATCCTGCAAGGATTTTGAGATGTCAAGGGCGTTTGTTGGGAACTCTAGTACGGTTTCGGGTTCAGGGATATGCCAATGGCCTTTCTTCGAAACTCTAGAATGGTAGAAGTCTAGCGGTGAAACTGTTGATGCGTTCGGTTGTAGTTGAGGTTCCTTGGAGGCTCTAGTAGGGACCCCTAATTCTTATAGAATATATACATAAATATATATATATACATATAATATATGTATACAAAGCTTTTATAGCTTTGATGCAGCCCTGTATCCACAAAAGGTGCAAGGCCCCAAAGCCTTCAAACCCTAAACCCCTAAACCCCAAAGCCTCCAAACCCTAAACCCCTAAACCCTAAACCCAAAACCCCTAAACCTCCAAACTTCACGCCGACAGCCCCCGAGCCCTGAACCTTGAAACTACCATGCATCCCATAGTTGCGACACCATGCAAATAAGACTCAAGGCCCATATGAGCTTTAATCTAAACTGCATAAAGGGGGGGTATATATAGGGGAGTATATAGGGTAGCATTATAGGGGCTACTAAGGGGGATACTCGGAGTTTAGACTACAGCTCATATCATAGCCGTTGAATCCCTACATAGGCACACTACTCAATCTTAGCAACCAAATGCATGCAAGCCCTTCCTCCCCAAAGCCTAAACCCTGAAGCCTTAAGCACCTAAACCCCTGACCAGCCTAGGACGCCTTTATAGACGAGTCCTGCCTTCAGCCCTTCGTCGTGGGGCCTCAGAGTCCCCGGGCAGCTGCATTAGCGCTTTTCTGGATTCATGTTGTAGGGGGGTGTAGGCCCTAAACCCTAAACCCTATAAACCCCAAAGCCCTACACCCTAACCCTAAACCCTAAACCCTAGTTTGAGGGTCAAAGGTTTGGGCTTAAGGTTCATGCTCTAACTTCACTGCCTGGGGTAGGGAGTTAAAGGTAAGATTTGGGGTGCAGGGTATGGGGGGTTGTGTACCTACACCTCTCAAATACCCAGAATAATGGCATTGATCCCCAAAATAGTGGGTATATAGGCTATGATTATGGGGACTTGGATTTAGTTCACAGGTTTTAGTTGTTGGGGCTACACGACTTTGGAGGTATGAGCCTTTTCGCGTTAAGGCTTAGGGCATTGGGTTTGCCATCTGCATTTATTGACCTAACTCCCACAAAGCCCGAAACGCCCTTTGAATTTCTTTCAGCCCCAAACCCCTTAGACCCCTACCTGTCTCCTTCTTTTTGGGCTTCTGTCCCATATTTAGGAAGGTAATTTGCACCCTAAACCTTAAACTCGGGCCACAAATGCCCCTCCCCTTGCTGAGGCAAATGGCAGCTGGTATGGTCTATGTGCTCCTCACTGCTACCTGCCTAGGGTTTAGGGCATTAGGGTTTACAGGATTCAGGGGTCTAGGGTTTATGGCTTCAGGTTTGACAGCATTTAGGGTTATGATATACCTATACCTTAAACTTTAACCCTAAACCCTGAACGCTAATTGGGTTATAAGCTTTATTAAAAGTTTGCATGTGGTCTGGGAGTCTCTCCAGAGTCAGCCATGGCGACTCCCAGAACCAACATGTCCCTAGGTTGCCTAGGAAAGCACTGTTAAACAGCTCCTCCGCAACTTGGCATTATGGCGTAGAGTCTGGTTCACGAGCGGAGCTGATTTTAGCAAGATTGCGCGGTTGACTTGATTACCAAAGCATGGAAGGTGACAAATTCTCAGCGGTTGGTGCATGTTGAGTATAACTCGCAAAGCATGCGGGCTTGTTCATTCGGCGCCCACATAGTATAGCCCTAAGGGTCCAAGTACCTAATAATCATATACTTACCCAAAACCAATACTAAAATTACTATTGCCCAAAACCCAAGTACCTAATTATTGGGTACTTGGACCCTCTGGGTAATGCAGCATGCTTTTACAGAGGGAGCCTTGGAAGTCGAGATATCATTGAGAGATCTCTGTCCTGAACTTCTGATGCGTCATGATGCGCGAATCCCAATCCTGCATGGTTCCCCAAAGGGTCCAGGTACCCAATGATTGGGTACTTGGGTTTGGGCCAATAGTAATTTTAGTACTGGTTTTGGGACAGTATATGATTATTGGGTACTTGGACCCTTAGGGTTCTATTCGCATGCAATCTCGTACACAGCGAACCCTTTGCAGAGCACATGCCAACCAGCAAAGCCGTAAAGCCCTAATAGACAGCGTTCCTGTGAAGGTTGATCCTCTGGGACTTGATCACCATCCCGCTCGAGATGCTGCTCAGCTTTTGTTTGGGGCGTTAGTGTAGTTGTTACCTAGACCTCCCAAATATGCACAATAATACTCTATATACATATATATATATACATATGTGTGCACCCATTATTTTTTTGGTTGAAGACCGCTGTTTTGATTTCTTGTTTCTATTCCTACTAGATTACCACCTTCTTTGCTTGTATGTATTTTACTATGCTTACGATTATTGCTATTTGCTTTTTTGCTATCATTTCCAGATACTATTATTTCTTTCAGTATTATAAGTGGGAGCTCCCTAATCCCTGAGCCCTGACACCTAAACCCTGATCCCTCCAACCTTGAACCATGAACCCCAAACTCTGGGCTCAGACTGGCTTGCAGCAGAGGGATCCGCGTTATTCTAAGTTACTATGATGCTTGGAGGGTCAGGGGACTTAGTTGGTAGGATTTAGGGTTTGGGATTTTGTGTTTAGGGTCAGGGGCGCTTAGTAAGTAGGCTTACTATCCCTAGAAGCCATGCAGTAATCCAGTTATCCTCATGGTTCACCTACGGATGAAGTTCCTCTCACCCTTGGGGAGACCTCGTTACTTGGAGCCGGGCATCGTGGCGACACAAAAGTAAGAAGACGTGGTTTGGGAATTCTACTTGACTACTTGAAGGTTCTTAGTTCTTGGGACTTCGAAACATCAAGGGTAGTTCCAGCTGGGTTGTTATTTGGTGGGTACCCTTGTACAAGGCCTATATAGACTTCACGTACCCCAATTCCCCTTATATGAGCCTTATACGGGGGTACCCACCTGGTAACTAACCACCTGGGGGCGTCCTTGATAAGAAGGGTTTAGAGTTCGAAAGCTCCGGAGACTTGATAAGTAGGTTATCAATGGGATTATAAGTCCCTTAATGGGGGTTGGCCTGCTTATGGCCCCATGCATATAAAAGGGTTTTACTGGGAACCCCAAACAGGGAACCCCAAGAATATAGTAGGAATATACCTGCCAGGGTCCTTGTATTCCATTATATTCCTACTGCAAGGCCCCAAAGCCTCCAAACCATAAACCCCTAAACCCTAAACCCTAAATAGGGGTTCAATCCTGTGAGGTGTTGATCTCCTCATCCACAGGGCCGGCTGTGGGGGCTTTTAGATCCTCCCAGGGTTCTGGGAAGGGTCCATGTACCTAATAAGTAGGTACTTGGGTTTTGGGGCAATAGTAATTTAGTGTAAGTAAAATATGATTATTAGGTACTTGGACCCTTAGGGTAACGAGATTTGAAACTGAACAGGAAGCAAAAACACCAGTGCAACTAGTGATGCTAAATCTCCCGGATGACTTTGGCATACTATAACTCCACAACTACAATACGAAATATCCTTGGTATAGAAGTTTGTACAAGTGGCATCCACTGCATCTCTCCTTCAGGCTCGCATAACTCTAGCCCTAAAAGTCCAAGTACCTAGTAATCATATGAACCATAGTCTAAACTCCTTAAAGGGATTATATAGGGGATTATATATGGGGAGTACTATAGGGGATATTAAGGGGGATGCTAGGAGTTTAGATTATGGCTCATATGCTTACCCAAAACCTGTACTATAATTACTATTGCCCCACGACTCAAGTACCTATGTAATGGGTACTTGAGCCCTCTGGGTAGAGGTTGGGGAGCTAGTGGGGACGGTTGGTCAAGGCGGCCAGAATACTTAAGGCTAGGTCTAGTTATGTAGTTTGCTAGCTTGCTTAAGGGGACCTGCGGGTCGTAAACTTCAAGCCCCTGGCCCGGTACGGAAGCCCACATCTTCAGCGCCTAGTTGAAGGTTCATGGGACTTAGTAACTATTTATAACTGGCCTTCCAACCCTACTTATAATTTCGGTAACTCTAATGGGGCCATTTCAGGGGGACGAGAAGTAGCGTTCTAAGCCCAGGTATAAGTAGACATTAAGTCCTACGAACCTCCAAGTCTCTAGATTTCAGCCCCTAGCCGCGCACCTTACACCTTAACTCCCTGACCCCAAGCCCGAAATGGCAAAGCCTCACAACCGTAGATCCCTGAGAGCCTAGACTACTAGGACCCACATTGAGTGGCTTCGACCCCCCTAAAAAAAGAGCTTCGTTTTGGGGCTCCCTACATCACAGGTTGTCTTTGTTTTGGAAGCTACTATGTTACTATGTCTGCCTGTACCGACCCTGCACAGACTCTGTCCGTGCACCATGGCATATCTACTCAAGCACCGTAATCTTGAGCGTCAGAGTGAGACCCAAACTCTAAACTTTAAAGCTTAAGCCCTAAGCCCTCAGCCCTAAGTTCTAGACCCTAAACCCTACGCCCTAAACCCAAAACCTTAAGTTCTAAACCCTAAGCCCTACACCCCAAAACCCTAAACCTTAGCCCCCCTCAAACCTCAACCTTGACCTGAGGTTTCCGATCCCTTCATTTATCAGCTTTCTGGACACGGTAGGTGTCCCGATGCAGAGTTCATCACTTTTATGACATTTCGGGTTGGGGTTGGGTTTGGGGTTTCGGGTTTAAGCTGGGATCCTGGAAGGTACTTGGAGGGTCGGGCAGCGCTTAGTAAGCGTGTTTCTGAGCCCCCCCTGAAGCCGTACAGCAACACGCCACCATCAACCTCACTGATGCTTAGGGGACAGTGGGGGGGATTGTGAGCCAGCGCACTGCAAGAAGGCGATGAGTTTGCGCATTGTGAAAGCCTCTTTATGACGGGCCCCATCAGGCCTCCGAAGACTGAGGGTCCACTAAAGCTACGGCATAATTCCTTGAAAGGGTTTATATAAGGGATTTACAGGTTTATATAGGGTTTATATATAGGGTTATGTAGGGCTTAGGGTCTAAACTCCTTAAAGGGGGTTATATGGAGGATTTCCTGGGCGAGTATTCTAGGGGTGTTGCTTATAGCTCACCAGTTGCTAGTTGTGGATCAAAAGGCTGCACAGAAGATGGCCTCCCTATTGCAGGGGATGATTGCCATTAGTTTTATTATACTGTTCTTACTATTCGTATTCCTATTTATGACTACTCCTATTACTATTCCTGTTATTATTACTATGACTAGTACCATCAGTCTCCACGCTTCTGCGGCAGCACAAGCGGAAGAAAGAAGAAACACCAACCCCCCCCTCCCTGCCAAGACTCCAGCCAAGAATGACCTAAACCCCAAACCCTATGGGGATTTAGGGCTTAGGGCTTATGATTTAGGTTTTACGGTTAGCGTTACACACTTCAATATTCAAACCACTCTCTCCAAGACGGGCCCCTAGGCCTTACAGGGGGATTCTAGGGACCCTTCAGGGTAGACAGAATGTAAGTTGTATAGCAGGTATATAAGGACCCCAGGGCTCAGGGACCATACGAGGGGCCCGTGGCTTCAATCTTAGACAAGAGATACGAGCAGAAAGCTCCAAACCCTAAACCCTAGATCCTGAAAGAATCAGGCTGTTAGGCCCAGAGTTTTTCATAATTCACGCCCAGCCCTTGACCCCAGACTGTGTGGGCTTAGGGTTGGTTTACGGTTTAGGGTTTACCTTGAACCTGAGATTCCAAGCCAATATCTGGCCCCTGAATACACCAGGAATTAAGCCCAAACCTCCCGATACATCCTTATAGATCCCAATCATATAACTCATACTTATGCATATAAACATATAGAAACTGCTCAGGGCTGTAATAAAGCTACCAAGTCTATGCAATTTTGTAGTACTGACCCTGTAATGAATAGGTGTAAGCCATACAGCTGTAGGAAATTGGGGTTACATTTGTAGGGGTGTATGTGTATATATATTTGTTTAAATAAATAAATATATATATATATATACACATATGCCATACAGTACCTAAACCTAAATCCTGATTGGTACTGACATAGCCCTTACTGGCACATGTCCCTAAGCCCCTAAGCTACATCTCTATATATATATATATACATATATATACACACACCTTAAATTGCGTGGCTCACATCACAAGCTCGCCCGACTTGCCCAGGAATTCTCTCATTCACGTTTTGGCTGAAGCTTGGTTTACGTTAAGCTTACATGTTGTTTTCTAGGGGTTAGGGCTTACCATATATATATATATATACAGGGTTGAGGAGGGTATCTGGGTTATCCCCAATGTTGGAGAATCAAATGGACAAGCAAAGCAAGAATGGCGTGGAAACTTGTTGCATGAAGGGTTTATAGGTTTAGGGTTTAGGGTTTATAGGCCGGTTTGCTATCAGGGAATGGAGGGCTGCAAAGGAACATGGAAATCAATGTCTCAGTTTCAGGCCACAAGTGTTTAGGGAATGGAAAACCAACTTGAACGGCGCATGGGCCAGGAAATGGAAGCAGGGGGTTACAGGTGAAGGTGTGTTTGGGCTGTACCTGTTGATTTTCTTTAATAGGTAGTGCAGGACTGGAAAATGGGATGGAAACTACAAAGTTTTTGCTGCAGGGCTTATTATTACTACGGGAATGCATGGCTCCATGTGAAAGATCGCTAAGGGGCTTTGCTGGTTGTATCAGACATTCTGCCATCTTATTCCTTGCTGAGTTTTGACATCTAGTTTCAAGAATCACCCGGTCAGTGGCTGGGGCTTCAGGTTCCGGATTCCTTGAACCATAAACCCCTAAACACTAAACCTCACTTTGAAGGCTTCATGTCTAGGGCCCGAGGTTAGGGCTTAGGGTTGCTCCAAAGAGGCTCGACTCAAGTCAAGTGCTCCGTAATGCTGTGGCCTCCCCTAAGCACTAGGGTTCAGGTTTTCAGAGTAAACCCTAAACCCTAAACCCTAAAGGTTTTGGGGTTTAGGTTTTAGGGTTTAGGGTATTGGGTTTAGGGTTCTAAAGTCCATGGTCGTTTAAAAGAACGTGCCATGAGAAACAAGGCTCGACATTCCGCTTCACTTCCTCTTCGGGGTCCAGCTGGAAGGCATCCCACGGGGCTTTAGGGTTGAGGGCTTAGGGTTTAGGCCTAGAGCTTAGGCACTAGGGCTTAGGGTCTTAGGGCTTAGGGCTTAGGGTGTAGGGTTTAGGGCTTGAGGTTCAGGGCTGAGGGCTTAGGGCTTCAAGGGTAGGAATTCAGTCTTCGGGTGAGGAAACTACAGAGGTTCTTACACCAATCGCCTCCCCCCTAATAACCAATTCCCCCCCCCCCAGCCCTCCTCATCACAAATCCCAATAATATAGGAAGATATTAGGGGAGATCATAATTAGGGGTGTGAGGAGGGTGTATTGTGACAGGAAATTACTTGTATTTATACCCAAACCTTTCGCTCCTCGGGTGGGATTTAGATGTGCTCATATCTTGTTCAGGGTTTAGGGTTTGAAGCGTAATGTCGCTCTGTAGCACATCCTTGTCATCATGTGCCCTTCCTCAACCCTCCAATGTAGTACCTTTTCAGTAGTCTTACTAAGAGTTCTAACCAGAACAGCATACCGAACACAAAAGGAGCTACATTGGAGGGTCCAGGTAAATCATATGGGTTGGCCCTTAACACTGGACATTAAGGTCCTCTTCTAGTTTACTATAGTCCCTAATATCGTCCCTAATAAGGAACCCACGTCTATTAAGCTATGTAGGAAATATTGACTGTAGCTCAAGTGGCAGTCTAGCCCTAAACCCTAAAAACCCTAAACCCTAAACCCTAAACCCTAAATCCTAAACCCTAAATCCTAAACCCTAAACCCTAAACCCTACAGAATGAAGGTCGACCCAAACCTTGGCGCCTGGAATGCCCATCTGCAATCCCTGGAAAAGTTGGCGCAGAGTTCCACCATTTTTTTTCCAGCAAAGAGCTGTTTTCCAAAAGATTGTATCTTCATGTGGGTTGTACTTGATCTGCAAAGAACCCTTCTTCCTATGCAGCTCTTCCATACTTAGCTCTCGACCCTATACCCCAAATTCCCGAGACCCGAACTTGGAACGGCACTAACCCCAAGAGTCCAGGTGCTAAACAATATCATACACTTGCCCAAAACCTGTACTACAATTGCTGTTACCAAAAACCCAAACAGCTACTTATTGGACACTTGGACCCTTAGGGTATCCCAGAATCTTCCCCTGGAGCACCTACTTCGGGCCATGAAGGCTACAAACAGTACCTGCTTTTGGCTATATGAGGTTTCCGTAAATTGGGGGCACCATTTGGCGGTCCCCATAATGAGGATTGGAGTTTTTTTCAATGTCTATGTGGGGTCCCCCTCTTCTGAAAAACTACCATATAGAGCCGCAGGGTTAGAGTTCAGGGTTAAATTTAACATCTTTTCAAGCCTGGCATGCCGGATCCCAGTATTGCATGAAGGGCTTGATAGGGGCCTGAATATGGAGGAGCCCAACTTAGCCTTCATTTATGTCAGGATTAGTTTGAAGTCTGGTGATTGTTGATGGGAATGATTTGTCGTGCAGGTCACAGTCCGGAGTTTAACGAAATCTTGCCCCTTTCCCTTGTGATATTATGCTGTTGATAGAGGCAAAAATGAAGTACATGCCCAGGCCTTTGACCGACAACAAGGGGGCTCCAAAGGGCAGTATGTAAATATGAACTCACACGCTCCAGTGGCTCCAGACATGTTTAAACGAATTCAGGAGACAGACCATGATTTCATAACCCAAATGAGCCCCAAAACCATCATCCCTGATCTCTAAACAAAAACCTACATCCTAATTACCAAGCCTATGCCCTCAGACCTGAACTCTTATCCTTCTAATGTTGGATCCGCACGCACTTGAATCCCAAGATTATTGGACCCCAATACAGACCCCAATATGCTATAATCCTGATTCTGGGGGGCCCCCAAAGGTACCCCTAACTTTGGGAAACCCCCAGACCAAATAGCTCGCTAGGAATGGTTGAGCTACGACCGCGGATACTCGCGCGAATGTACATACGCTCCTTGGAAGACTACTTGGAGGGTCATAGGGACTTTAATTGTAAGTAGGATAACTTGGGTTACTATATTGGTTATAGGCGTTATTGACCTACTTACTGAGTCCCCCCGACCCTCCAATTAGGCAAGGACACACCCGAGACTAGTTGGGTACTGCCCTTAAGTCTCTTTTCAGTATTATGACAGAGATTTTGGATTTTGGGTTAACCTTAGTGCCTGGTGGCAAACCTTAAACCCTAAACCCTTAAGCCTTACCTAAGGGTGCCCACCTTGTAACTTCCCGCCTAATGCTGTCGTTAAGAGCAACCATAAGCCCTAAACCAGTAGTTTACATACCCAAAGGACATGCCACATTTTCTGCTGGTTATGTACTTTTCCTCTGTGATTTACAAGCAGGTTTAGGGTGTTGGGTTATGTACATGGGGTATGTACTTCTCTTCTTAGACTGACTTGCTGGTGTCACGTTCAGTAGTTGATGCGCGTGGGCACCCGAACTCAGTAGGCTCCAGTCTCTAGGGTGAAGGTCTCCAGAAACCACAGGCTGATGCATTGTGTAGCAAAATTCAGCCAGCCCCCCCGTGAAAGATCTTCCCCATGGTAGCGCAGAACTGTGGAGTGGGCTTATCCACTGTTAGGGGCAGGGGTTTGCTGAGTCTGCGGGGGGAAGGGCGCACCAAACCCTAAAGCCTAATCTGGGCTCAAAGGTGATCCTTTTGCATTCCAGCTGGTGCTGTGTAGGTACTGCAGGGCGTATCCCCTGCTACCTAGAACCCCAGGGTCTATACAAAGACCACCGCCTCTTTAAGAACGCTCCTGGGGTTCCCTGTTACTTTGGGGGGTTTAGGGTTTAGGGTTCATAGGGTTTGTAGGGTTTATAGGGTTTTTAGGGTTTTTAGGGTTTATAGGGTTTACTGGGTCTTTAGGGTTTATAATAGGGTTTTTAGGGTTTAGGGTTCAGGGTACCCCTAAACTCTGCTTGGGCTTTAATGAGGGTCTTAGGCTCCCAGATGCTGTATCGAGCTCTCCTCGCCAGCAGCAGTTATAGTCCCCTTAAGTAGATAGAATATCGGGTATATGGGGATCTTGTCAAAACATACCCCAATCCATAATATATCTAGTTCAGGGGGACTTTAACCTACTAGTGGGCACGTAGATACTTAACTGGACCCTCCAAGTACCCTGAAATCGGGGCTACAAGGTTTCCAAGTGTGGCCATTCAGGCCACAATGCAGGGTAGTTGGATGGTGTTGTTACACCCAAAGGGTGCATGTAGCTAGATAGCTATAAAGTATTTACTTGAGCCTTGAAATCGCTATATGGGAACCCTTTTGCGCCCTACGTGTATATTACACACCAACATGGACCCTTTGGGAGAGGTTTTGGGTAAGATTTATGCTAAATCGTAAACCCTGAACCCCCAAACCCTAAACCTCTAAACCCCTACACCCCTAAACCCTAAACCCCTAAAACCCTAAAACCCTAAACCCCTAAACCCTAAACCCTAAAACCCTAAAACCCTAAACCCTAAACTCCCAAAACCCCTAAACCCTAAACCACTAAACCCCCAAAACCCCTAAAACCCCTAAACCCCAAACCCTACAACCCTAAAGACCTAAACCCCTAAACCCCAAACCCCTAAGCCCCTAAGCCCCAACCCCCCATAAACCCCTAAAGCCGTAAACCCCGACAACCCTAAACCCCTAAACCCTTAAACCCCTAAACCCTAAACCCTAACGCGGAATTCTGAGGCTCATGGTTTGCTGCAGACGTGGCGATTGTTTCCCTAGATGCTGTGCTCATCATGATGGAGGCAACGGCGTTTTACACAAAAATAACCCCTTTTGGAAGTCCTTAAAGCAAGACATTTATGTAATATGTTGGTGTCCATATTGGGGCCTACCATATATGGAAACCCACATGTAGGTAGTTCTCGCGGAATATTGTACAGCCCCCTTTTGGAAGTCCTTATAAGCGCACTCTCGGCATGCGTAGGTATTTCCAGAAGAGGGGTCCTGTCCTGACCTGATAGGCTTCGTCAGAAAAGAGGCCCTAATCTTTGCGAAGCCCTCACATGCACCTTGAACCTTGTTCGGACTGTGCAGAAATCTTAACCAACCCCAGAGGTTTTGAGGTGCCACAGTATGTCATAGGTGTGAAAACATGATATACGATGCTGGGATAGGTGTTAGAGGTGAGCTACCCAAAGCAAGGTAGGGTGTGAAATCCTAAGCCTTAAACCCTGAACCTGATTCCAATCACCCCAGCTAATGTCATTGCAGCAGGCCATTCATGTGGCTGACGTTGGAGGTGCCGTCTTCCGATCTGCCAGATATCTGCGCACTTTGCGAAGCCTAGCTGATTAACACGCTGCGGTGGGATCAAGGGATTGAGGACTTAGCCACGTGGGTTTTGCCCAGACCTCCGCAATACCCATAATCAAGGATAACTTTCTCCATATTTGGGAGGCCTAGATAGTGGGATTGTGGGGTAAACACTAATAATAAGGATAGGAATCACTACAATACTAGTAACAAGAGTCATCATCATAATAAGAATACTATGAAAGGGTACCAGCTTGTGGTTCGGGATCCGGTGTGGAGGCCCCGAAGTCATTGGCGAGATCCTCCTTGGAGTACTTGGACCTGACCCTTTTGTCCAGCCACAGCCAAGATGAGGGATACAGCCGCGCCCTGATCATCCTCTTTTGCCCCTGCAACGGTGGGAACCTTGCCTCTGAGCTCTGGCAGCACATCGTCCTTTGCAAGGTGGTTCCTGAGCAGTGGAGATTTGCTAAGGTCGTCTTGTTGTGAAAGCCATCCGGAAGACCAGACCGATTGCGCTGCTGCCAGATTTAAGGCTTGCCGCGGACAGATGTATTCAGGCTTAGCTTCGCACGTGGTGCTCTTCTTGGCAGCGCTACCATACTGGCGGCTTCCAAAGTACTTCTGTGTCAGGGGCTTTGGCGCGATCCGGGCGTTTTGTTCAAGAGTGAGGCGTCTATATATCTGAGGTGTTGGCCGGTTGATGCGGAAGAGTGTTGCCGTCTATATGGTAGTTTCCCATAATAGGGGGACCCCAATATAGACCCCAAAATACTATAGTCCTTATTACGGGGACCCCCCAAAAGGTACCTCTAATTTTGGGAATCTCCCATATGGCTTTATAGGGTTTCAGGTTTTGAGATCAGCTTTCAGGTCTTAGACTTTGGGTCTCGAGCTTGGTGTCTCAAATCCCTACAACTCTGAACTCTTTAGCATCCCTGCCCGAAGCCCTATAAACCCGAAACCCTCACACCCGCTACGTAGCTGGACCTTTAAGAGCATACCCTGAACGCTTCAGCATTATCCGTGGCGGTTGGCTTTCATCTGTTTGTCATTTTGTTCATTCCTCGCAGGCAGTACGACCCTAAACCCTAAACCCATTGGTATCGCAGCAAGTATAACGAGTGCCCTCAGTGGCGCTGACACTTGTAGGATACCCCACGGGCCAATGCCTTGTCCGCGTCGTTGTACCAAGGTTGGACGTCAAGGTTTAGGGCTTGAGGTTCGAGGTTTTGGGGTACTTTTGAAAATAAGGTGGTGCAGTTGTGCAATCTAAGCCTATGACTTGCTGGGTTGGCTGCTTGCTAATCCCCTCCCCCAAAAATCAACCTACCCCCAAAAATACCACCCGGTTATCTGAAAACTACCAATACTGAGATATCCGCAAAACAGGTTATTGGGGATTCTCCCTCCAGCATTCTATCCCTAGGGATCCAAATAGCCCAATATAGGTAGTATTTAGAGACTTTGGAGCCCAATGTAGGCATTATTTACATAAATATTTATATACTTGGATCCCTAGGGTATGGAGATAGTTTATGGTGGTTTAAGAAGTTTCCCTTTTCTCAGGACTACCTCTCGACAACACCGCCGGTACAATCTGGAAGTGCACTCCCCCAAACCCTCAACCGTGGGTTCTTAGGACTACTGCGCCTCATCCGCCTTCTGCGTGTGGCGAAGCTGCAGCGGGAGCTAACGCTGCTAGCTAACCGCTGCTCAGCACAAATTTTGTTAGGAACTAATTCTCAGCTCCTAAGACCAAACCATCCCCCAACATTCGACATGAAGGAGTTCTGGGACGAATTGATATAATATTGCAGGGTGGATGATGGGGTTTCATCTTTCAGGGGGCAAGGGATCACTTGCCCCTGCTTAGAAAGGACAGACGCCATGGGCGTGTGTTGATATGCCGTGGGCCCAAGGGTTCAAGCAGTTGGTGGAAGACACCTGGCACCACCCTCCTTATGATAGTCCTGAGAGCATCGGCTTCCAACCACAAGGTATTCGAGCTTCGTAGATGCAGATTGCTCCCAGGCTCTCGGACCCCAAGACCTAAACCCTAAGAGACCATTTGGATCCTCTTCCTGGAGCAAAATGCCTGCATTTTTCAGGCTGCAGGTTGAGAGCTTGGGGCTTGGGTATTTTGTCAAGATCAGGATGCCAAACGCGGACCCAAATTCTGAGAAACGCCCATATGCAGTAGAAGCCAGAACGTTTGTATTTTTGGGAACCGGTCTTGGGACGACATGTCCTCATTCCGAGACCTAGGAGCGAAACAGCACAAATCATCGCAGTTCCACGTTCCAAGTTGTTGTTGGCATTCCCTACCGTATGAGGCTCCGACATATCGCCGCCAAGCCTACCTTGTAGACTCCCATTCTTAAATGAAGAGGACCCTAGCTGGATATTAGGTAGGCATCATAGAGGTCCTCATGGGAGCGTCAAGCCCTCAGCCCGAAATTGGCCCCAAAACTCCAAGCCCTAAACCATGTGGCTCATGAGCATGACATCTCCTGCCAAATCCCAGAAAACTTACGGTCATGGGCTTCCAATTCAGTACATAGTGGCCCATGGTAGTCTCAATGGAACAATTCCATACCACACAGTGGTATCCCATCCTACCCAGAGCCTGAAAGTCGCCACATCTCTTCCGTCAGATATGGGGATTCCACAAAAATGTGGGTACCTTTTAGGGGGAAGGGGGTACCTATAGCAAGGATCATAGCATCTTGGGGTCTATCTTGGGCTCCCCCCTATTTTGGGGAAACTATGTGAGAGTTGTGAATCCCTAGGGCTCCAGTTACGTAAATAATGGAAACTGGGTTCTATATACCCTATAGTTACATAGCCCAGTAACCTACTATTGAGGTAACTGGTAGGGAATGGCATTGTGAAACCCATCCCGATGTTTCAGCAGAACCCTGCAGGCTTTTTGTCCACACACGCCTTCATGGTCATCAAGGCCATTGCTGTCCATGCTAGCTCCTGGGGTTTAGGGTTTAGGGTTGCGACGCGGGACTTCAGGAACCAAAGCAGCGCAAAATGTGATCACGGCTTGTTTTTTCCAGTCGGTCCCTTCAGATACTCTACCCTTTGTACTTCAAACGCTGGGGACTCTCACAATGGGCGCTTACACGTTCGAAGCCACCATGTATTGCTGAAGGAGAAACATGCGACCATGGTCTGCCTTTGCAGTCCCTGGCTTCTTCCACAAGACTCAGGGTGTAGCCCTAAGGGTCCAATAATCATACCCAAAGCCTGTACTATAATTACTATTACCCAAATTTCAAGTACCTAGTTATTGGGTACAGGGACCCTTTGGGAAGACTCAGGGTGTGGCCCTAAACCCTAAACCCTAAACCCTAGACCCTAAACCCTAAACCCTAAACCCCTAAACCCTAAACCCCTAAACCCTAAACCCTAAACCCTTGCGATGGCTTTTCTTTGCGGTGGCTTGTTTATAGACCGACTCGAGAATGCAATGAATGTACTAGGACTTGCATGGAGGTTCGTGGGTAATGGGTACCCATAACCTACCCAAAGGGTCCATGTACCCAATAATTAGGTACTTGGGTTTTGGGTAATAGTAATTATAGGACAGGTTTTGGGCAAGTATATGATTATTGGGTACTTGGACCCTTAGGGCTACATATTTCTTAAGACCCCGAGGTCCCCTAATTGGGCTACAATACGTTGTAAGTGCAATGATGAGTAAGTTATATATAAGTACCCCATACATCGTCAAGCTGAGGGTTTTCCTCAGGACTGCTACCCCAGTTAGGAGTGGCAACATGATTTATCAGGAAGTCCAAGATAGAGTCGTAAGGGCCGTACAACAAAAGACTTCGCGGGACAGGTGAGCTATGGGCTGTAGATTTTAGCTGCCCGAGTCTGACCGCAGCTCTAGATAACTCTTTCCCAGGAGGCCCGCAGCAGGACAGGGGTCCTACCAAATAGTAGTTTCCATTTTCTCTACCATCATCCCCAATATAGCCCTAATATAACCCCAATGTAACCCGTAGCCCTAATATAACCCCAATGTAACCCATAGCCCTAATATAGCCCCAATGTAACCCTAAAACCTAAACCCTAATATACTTCTCAGGGGGTCCCCGCCTTGCTGTGCAATGCTTGTGAGCTTCTCAGGATACCCTGGTACCTCGCATTTTTTGCAGGGTGCCCAAAATGCTAAACCTCCAGGCCTCAACCAAAACTCTAAACCCCAATATGGTCCCTAATAGTCCCTGTATAACCCCTATAATCCCTGTAGTTTCCATTTTCTTTTCCATTATCCCTATATCCCCATGTGAGGCCCTGAACCTGAAATCCTAAACCCTAATCACCTCACGCTGATTTGTAGGCTTCTCTGTGGCAAAGCTGCTATTGATGGCCGAACACCGTGCACCTGAAAGTATCGTCATTCCTTGGACGGTCAGGTCTCATAAAAGGAGCAGGTTTAGGGTCTACGTACTACTCAGTTCTATCCGAATGCACAAACTCCATTCACAGGATCCTATAGTTTGTTAGGTTTCGACTGTCATAGAAGCATCGGGCTAGGGTTGTTTAAAAGTCCGTGCTAGGAGCATTCCAGCGCTGATTTTTCCCCCCTTTAAAGGGCAGACCCATCTTGCCCTGTCACCTTCGCCTAGAAAGCCGTGAGGTGCTTGAACGGCAGAGCTTCGAGGCTGTAAATCCAAGAGGCCTCAATCTCCAAGCACCCGTTCTTAAGCAATTAGGGTTTTAGGGTTTAGGTTTAGGCTTTAGGGTTGATTTTTGAGGTCGTGTCATACCTTATGATGATGCTGGCCATCAACCACATCATCGCATGCTGCTGGTATGGCCTTGGCTCATGGACCCGGGGTTGGGGCTTACACTACTCCAAACTAGCATGGAACCAGAAAAAGTGGCTCTTTGCAGACTCTTGTCCCTTAGAAACTGGCTGCTTCGACGTTCCATGTTAGTTTGGAGAAGGCTAGGGTCTAGGTTCTGCCTGTCAATCCCATGGGTTACGAATCCTGCACGACCTTACTGTGCTGTAATGCCATAATTACAAAGGCAGACGATATTTGGAGTCAGGCGGGATCTGTAGGAAGCTTCTGAGAGCCCAAATTGGCCACGTTTGTGTTGTGAGGTGTCCCAGCTTCACCTGCAGTGCAATCATTGCCTTTGCGTCCGAACTGCCCCTAATGGTAAAGGGTTCCTGTGAGATTTCCATGATCATGGCCTTCGACCCCAACAAATATGGCATACAGGCTATGGTTATTGGTACCTGGGAGTCTGGGGAAAGTGCATCATTCTAGTGCGACCTGACTTTCGCAGAGTCCTTCAGAATTCGAAACGTATTTGACAAGGCTAGAATAAGTCGAGAATTTGGGTGGGCATTTTTGGATCTCCCATTGTTTCGCAGGAGCATAGTTGCATGGAGTGAGGCCATGCCACACGAGACTCCATGACTCCAGTGAGTTGCAGCCCCTAAGCCCCAAACCCTGCGCCCTAAACCCCAAACCTTCAACTCTAAACCCCAAACCCTAAACCCCAAACCTTCAACTCTAAACCCCAAGCCCTAAACCTGAAACCCTAAACCCCAAACCCTAAACCTTAAACCCTAAACTCCAAACCCTAAACCCCAAACCCTAAAGCCCCAAAACCCCAAAACCCTAAGCCCTGGTCAGCTCCAGGAGTGCAGAAGAGCTTGGACCTACTTACAGTTGGATTGCGAATCCGGAGCTGAACCAGGACTGAAGGGCTTTAGGGTTTGGGGTTTAGGGTAGTTTAGGGTTTAGGGTTTAGGGGTTGGGGTTTAGGGTAGTTTAGGGTTTAGGGTTTGGGGTTTAGGGGTTGGGGTTTAGGGTAGTTTAGGGTTTAGGGT
>CAJNIZ010019236.1:66735-82743 GCA_905231905.1 Symbiodinium pilosum
CCACTTTGAGCTATAGTCTAAACTCCTTAAAGCGGGCTGTATAGGGGAGTATAGTATAGAGGGTTATAAAGGGGCGTAGTATAGGGGTCATATAGGGGGATACTAGGAGTTTAGACTGCGGCTCATTTGCCAGGACAGCTTTGCTGAGATGTACTTCGCCTCACTTCATTGGGTGCGAGCCTTGGGGTTGGCTGTTGAGTTTTAGGGGTTCTAGGGGTTTAGGGCTTGAGGAGTTTAGGGTTCAGGGGTTTAGGAGTTTAGGAGTTTAGGGGTTTAGGGGTTTAGGAGTTTAGGGGTTTTGGGGTTTAGGAGTTTAGGGGTTTAGGGTCTAGGGTGTGGGGGCTTTGCGTGTTCATCCAGGCCTGACGAGGTCGGGCAACGCTTACCCGCAGCTTTTGCATCCCAGCTATATGGTAGTTTCCCCAAAATATGGGGTCCCCAATATAGACCCCAAAATATTTTGTAATCCTAATTCTTGGGACCCCCCCAAATACATCTAAAGCATTTTCATCACTTCTCCCTGACTAGAACCCTCGGCCCAACCCACTGCCTAGTTGGAAGTCCAGGGTTTAAGTTCTAGCCTTAGGTAGTCCCAACCAAAATGCAACCAAGTAAGTTCTATGAGTCTAAAGATGACATTCTCTTTATCAAAACCTCAAGGTCCTAATTGCTGGGTACTTGGACCCCAAACCCCTTTACACCCCGCATATATGTCTCTGTAGCATTACCTATCCCTATATTCCCTTATAAACCCCTACATACCGGCATATATCCTTCTAACAGGGGAAGCTATAGTCCCCCTCAAGTAGATAGAATATGGGGCATACGGGGATCTTGTTCTAATGTACGCAAAGCCATATTCTATCTACTTAAAGGGGACTTTACTTATTGGGTACTTGAACCCGTAGGGCTAAAGTGGCAGCTTTCACCGTTCGTCGAACCTTGCGAAGAAGCCAAAAATTGGACGTGTAAGTAGCATTCCCTGAGGGGTCGTTTGAGGTTTAGGGTTTACAGGTACCCAAATAATAGGGCTGTGAGTGCCAAAAGCCAGGTAGATTATGGTATCTGGGGCCTAACGCCACACTTAAAGCCCAACAACCCTAAACCCTAAACCCCTTGGGCCCACAGGCCTTGAGAAGTGTAAGACCAATGAGCCTGAGCTCAGGCTCATTGGCATCTTTGGACCCGCATCTTTGGGACCCCATCTTTACAATGGTCGAGCTTTTATCGGATACGCTTTAGGGTATAGGGTTTCAGGGTTAAGGGTTTCAGGGTTTAGGTTGGGGGTTTAGGGTTTTAGGGTTTCAGAGTTTTAGGGTTTAGGGTACTTTGGACAACGCTATAGGCACTCATGCTAAAGCCTGCCAAGCCCGTTTCTCCTTCGCCGCACCCACAGGTCCGCTCAAGTCACCTGTGACAGCTGCACCCTTTGCCCTCCTCTCCAGCAAGCGCAATGGCTACTCCACCATCCATGGCTCAGACCTACCACCAGGGCCCGCTGTCTCCAAGCCTGCACCCCAAGGCGCATCAATAAAGGGGTCTTCGGATGTTGGCTTGAGGTTTTTTAGAGTTCCGGGGTTTAGGATTTTAGGGTCAGGGGCTATACCGCTTTGATTGCGATTTGGTGACCTCACTGCTTACCAAGACCACTCCGTTCACGTCGAAAAAGAAGGCCGGCCCAACGAAGCCTATTCTACTTCGGCCCCCCCAAATTATGGAGTTTGGGTCTTCCGCATGACATTGTCCCTGATGCATGAAACCCATCGCGGCCATGCCGTCATCAGAACCTTACCGGACCAGGGAATGGTAATTTGTTGCATGGGTAACTGACCTCTTAATCTCATGACCCACATGACCCATCATACGAAATATCTTTCGCTGCGACCAAACCTCAATATCCCCGCAAACTGTCGAAGCACTGTGTGCTGCCTTTGTGTTTGTAACTAGGGAGAGCTGGATGTCCGCAGGGGAGTAAGCCACGTTTCTCCTTAGGCTCTCCACGCTAGGGTTCAGCGGTTTAGGGTTAAGGGTTCGGGGTTTAGGGTTTAGAATTTAGGGTTCAGGGTTTTAGCTTGAGGGTTTAGGGGTGAGGGTGTATAGGGTTTAGGGTAAGGGGGACTTGAGCTTCTTGCGCTGCACAACATAAAGGCCATGGCTTTTCAATTGTTAAGCCTGAGATGCCAGCTCCCCGAGACCGTAGGACCACCTAAATAGACACTTCCAGTTCTGAATCCTTAACCTTTTGAACTTAGTATGGCAAGGGCACAAACTGCAAAAAGGGGTACCGGGTACGGCATAAGCCTCCTATCCTTTGGGGGTTTGTCGTGTTGTGTTGGCTCCGACTTTTCTTCGTTCCTACAGAAAGCTACGGCACGAGGGTCGATTCGGGCTGGAAATTAAAAGTGAGGCTACAAGTACCCCACAGAAGGTCTTTAAGTAGTTATAGCTGTCCTAGCGGAAACGCCCCAAGCAGGTACAGTTGATGGAGGAAAGTTTGCACCGCCCACATCTCTATGGTATTGTAATCTCCAGGATTTAGGGGTCTTTAGGTCGTTAAGGTTTTCCTCTCCATCAACAATAGGCTGCTTAGCTGTGCGCGGAGGACCTTCGCAAGGAAGCACTGTAAAGCCTAGGCCCTAAAACACAAACCCTAAACCCTAAAACCCCAAACCCTAAAACCCCAAACCCTAAAACCCCAAACCCTAAAACCCCAAAACCCTAAAACCCCAAACCCAAAACCCCCAAACCATTCGAAGCCTAAACCCTAAACCCTAGAACCCCAAACCCTAAACCACCCCCAAAGACCCACAGGCCCTTAGCAAGGAAGAGCTGGAGGCTTGCAGAGTCGAGCTTGAGGCCCGGGTGTTGCTTTGACTTGCGGGAAATATCGGGGAAGATCATATGAGCTAGGGTTTAGGGTTTAGGGTTTAGGGTACGGTTTAGGGTTTAGGGATTTAGGGTACGGTTTAGGGTTTAGGGTTTAGGGTTACAGCCTAAATTCCTTAAAGGAGTTAAATATAGGAGATTATATATGGGACTGCTATAGGGGTTATGAAGGGGGGGTACTAGGAGTTTAGACTAGAGCTCATATAGGGCTCGTGGTATGTGAAGATGCGTTGTTTTGGTCGAAGGGGTGTATAATGGGGAGTTTCTGTGGAGTACTTAGGGACTTTGGAATGTTACATGGGTCATGTAGGGATTGATGGAGATGGTGCTGGCGGCGCAGGTGTCTAGAATTTGCTGGTTGAAAGCGGAAATTGAGGGCTTACAGGACAGAGGGAGTGGAAAAGGTGATGGATATCTTAAGTTTAGGGTTTGGGGCTTATAAGGGTTATATAGGGATAGTTGAAAAGAGAATGGAAACTAAGGGTCTATAGGGGTTGTATAGGGATAATGGAAAAGAAGAAGGAAACTACTATGTAGGGTCCGGGGTCTAGGGTTTAGGCTTTATTGGGGTTATATACGGATAATGGAAAAGAACATGGAAACTACTATGTAGGGTTCAGGGTCTAGGGCTTAGGGTTTAGGGTTTAGGGTTTTCTGCAAGCCCACATGATCACATGGCCATGCTGGTAGAGAGTTCTGTGACTGTCTTGCAGTCATTCGTTGGCAGCTCTGAAGTTTGTCAGAAGGCGTGCGATAACATATCTTTCCCAGGGATTTTGTAGGGATCCTAAACCAAAACCCTGAATAGTAGCTTCCATTTTCTTCCCCAGTATCTCTTTACAACGCCTATAGAACCCTTATAAGCCCTGAACCTTAAACCCTAAACCACTAAAACCGTAAAAGAGTCCCAAGGGTTGAAATACAAACGCTATAGCCCTGTTTCGGAACCTTGGTAGAGCTGGAGCCAGGGGAAAAATCACTGCACTTCGCCGTACGATAGTGAGGTCAAGTTGCCGCACCCCTATTTAGGGTTTAGGGTTTAGGATTGCTGTTAAGTAGGAATAAGTGACCATAATGGGTAGAAAGGGTTTAGGGTTTAGGAACTTAGGTTACCATACTATGGGTATATAATGGTTAATAGGGTTTTGTTATTATGGTAGCCTAGTTTATGTTCGGTAACAGCAACCCGATAAGTGAGGCTCTGCAGCTCAGACAAGTGTCTAGTGTTCAGGCTCACACTTACCATATCCAAGATGACTTTCAGGGTGTAGCAGTTTGCCTTTGACATGCTCCTTGTTTGATGTTTAAGAATTGACAGCCTTGTTATACAGAGCTTGAGAGACGCAATCCACGCCTTCTGGTATTGGGGAAGCAAAGGCTCAATGTAGGCGCTTAAAGTTCGCAGTTGCGAATCATGATGAAAGCCACAACCCCAGTTGCTTGTGAGTCGGCTGCCCCAAACCCTAAGTCCTGCCACCCTATGTCCCAAAGCCCATAACCGTCAGCCCCAAACCCTTCAGAAACTCACCCTAATGTCAGGTCATCACGTGCTACACCCTAAAGACCCCACAGCCTGAGCTCACAAGCCCCAACCCTATGTCAGGCCATCAAGTCTCAGTATGGCTTGAAGGAGCCTGTGCGCTCATTCATGGACGAGGACTGGCTAAACTTCAGGTGTATGGGTTTAGGATGTATGGGCCTGAAAAGTGGTTTTCCTCCTGAATTCCATACCCTCGCGCTTCACGTAGGCGTCTTGCATACATTAGACCACAAACTCGGTAACACTCAACTTGCTCTAAGGGTCCATGTACCCCATATTAGGTTCTTGGGATTTGGGTAATAGTAATTATAGTACAGGTTTGGGATAAGTATATGATTATTGGGTACTTGGACCCTTAGGGTTGTAGACTTCTGAGCTACATCCCCAAGGGCAATGCTCCAGATGTTGCAGGGGTTCGGGATCCCTCATTGTTAAGAACTTTCTCGGGTGCGCGCACAGCCACTGCATCAGCATCACCAGGATATTGAATTTGGTCTTCCTCAGCCCTGCAGACGAGAAGCTGTTAGCTCTACCCGATAAATCAGGTGTTGAGGGTCCAAGCCCCTATATAACCCCTATATAAGCCCTGTATAACCCCTATATAACTCCAATAGAACTTCAACTCCCAAACTTCAAATGACTGACCCAAAGCCTGCTGCGCGCAATGGTTGAGGAGGGCGTCAGCTGGCGCTTCGGTGCGCCGCCAGACTACACTCTGGCCAACCTGATGCTCCATGGTTCAATTCACCTACAGTCTAAAGTTTAGGGTTTTAGGGTTTAAGGTTTTGGGTTTTAGGGTTTAAGGTTTTGGGGTTTAGCGTTTAGGGTAAACTCCTAGTATAATGCTCCCTCAAATGGATAATCCCCTATATGATATAGAATCCTGTTCAGGAATCTAGATCATAGTGCAAGTTAGGTAATGTGGATGGTGGGGACCGTGGGGTTGGTTCCCCCCCCGTCGTCCTGTGGTTGTGGGGACCCCTAAACCCTAAACTCCCCCTAAACCGTAAACCAAGCTCCCCAATGCTGTTGCAAGGTGCTGGGGGGGAGGGTTTAGGGTTTAGTAGGGGTACCTTGCAAACCTAGGAGAGGCACATGAGCTACTGTCAATGTTTACGGATACCAAGGGACCGTAAAGGGTGGACACAGGGGCCCCCCCTTGTTGCTTAGTATACTCCCTAATATAGTCCTTAATAAGGAGCCCATGCCCACAAATTTTCTGAGTGACAGATATTGTCTGTAGCGCAAATGGAGTCAGAAATTACAACTAGTCGGCCACCTATCCTTTTGGACCATCCTCTTCACAACCTTGTTGATTGTTGGGGTTGAACATGGCGTATGTGGGCTTCCCACGAATATTATAGTAGTTGCAGGAGCCCTAAATCCTCATCTCCTAAACCTTCAATTTTTAGACTCAAAGCCAAAACAAACAAAAAGCCATTCAAAGGCCGACGAATTTCGTGTTCAGATACTTAGGTTCTGGCTCAAACCCCCCACAGAGTTCAAAGAAATCCAAGGACCTAAGCTTGGTTCGGAATTCGGACACTGGCTGTTGATACTAAAAATCCTGCATGACCTTAGTATACTATAGTACCATTATTCCCAAGGTTTAAGGTATTTAGGGTCATGCAGGATATTTAGTATCCACCTTAAACCCTAAACCCTAAACCTACACCCTAGACCCTCAACCCTTATGAACCCCAACCAATCCACCGTAGGTTCTTGAAGGGCAAGACCAAGAACCACCAGGATGGGTCTTTGGAGTTGATTGTGGAGAGCCTTAGCTCAAAGAGGCTCAATTCAGAGTTTAGGGTTTTAGGGTTTTAGGGTTTTAGGGTTTGGGGTTTAGGGTTTAGGATTTAGGGGTTTGGGGTTTAAGGTCCTAAGACGGGGTTCTTGGGAACTTGGCAGTAAGGATTTGGATGCTTGGAGCCTTAGCTTTGGAAGGTTGGTGGGGTTCGGGGTTTGAGGGCTCATGTTTCCTTAAAAACCCTGGACACTGAGCCCTAAACTTTTCCCGGCGGGTCCAAGGACTCAAAGACGTTTTTTTTTGGTTATTCTTATCGGGAATGTGGGTCTAACAACAGAGTCAAGCATATATGAGTCATAGTTTAAACTCTCTAAAGAAGGTTATATAGGTGAGTATTATAGGAAGGGGTATACAAGGAGCTTGGACTATAGCTCATATGGTTATTGGGCGCTCGGAGCCCTAGCTTTGTGGGTGGGGTGGTTCAGGTTTGCGATGCTTGTAGGTGTTGGTGTTTTTTTTGTTCGGTTTGGGATTAACGGCGACCTTGCCAAGGGAACGTACCGTGCAATTCGTATTGGAGTTGTGATTTAGGCTCCAAGGAAATTCCAGGCACACAGCTCAGATTCAGAGACTTAGGGATTCAATTTGATAACTTTGTTCTGGGCCCCGGACAAGTCCACAAGTCAAACGTGTTTTTGAGGAACGTCTTGAAGCTCCACCTGTGTGTGGCACACTTGGTTCAAGAGCAAGCCTGAGAATTCTGCAGCCTTAAGCTTACCCAGACCCCCGAAGGGATCTAAAAATTAGAACCCTTAGACGACTATGAGGAATTATATAGGGGTTATAGAGGGGTTATTATGGCATTAAATAGGGGATCTATTTTTTAGATCCTCCCAGGGGTTTGGGAAAGCCTTCCCAGTAACTCAACATTCCATCAAACAAGCAAATTTCCAGAGAGAGGCTCCGCGACGACATGGGACGTTGTTGCTGTCAGTCGGAACTGCAGGTACTAGCATACCCCAAAAGGGTCCATGTACCCCATAGTTACGTACTTAGGTTTTGGGTAACAGGAATTATAGTACAGGTTTTGGGTAAGCATATTATTACTAAGTACTTGGACCTTAGGGTACTGCAAACTGTTCTTGTGCTTTCTGAGCTGCTACTATTCTGTCCGTTCTTATTCTTGCGAGCCGTATGCAGATCAACCGTAGCAGAATTTATTCTGCTAGTATGTTGCTCTTCTAATCTCGAACGCGTTAATTACCCCTGTAAGCCCTGGATTCGATATGCATCTTATAAAAACCCTCTCAGAGAATCCCCTCAGCTTCGCCAAGGAACCTTGTGAAGACCTGGGAGATGGAAAGATCGCACAAGCTCGATCCCAACTCCCACCGCTCCGTGGACCCTGCCCGGTGGCTCACTGAAAAAGGGTGTAGGGCTTAGGGACTAGGGTTTAGGGTTTAGGGGCTAGGGTTTAGGCTTTAGTGTTTAGAGACTTGGGTTTAGGGACTAGGGTTTAGGCTTTAGGATTTAGAGACTAGGGTTTAGGGACTGGGGTTTAGGCTTTAAAAGGTTTAGCGACTAAGGTTCAGGGACCAGGTTTTAGGGTTTTGAAAGTCAGGTCCAATGAGGGGATTGAGAAGGAGGAGGGTAAGGGCGGTTAGTCATCGAGCGTTCAGAAAATGGGATCATGCAATGCTCAGTCGTTTAGGGTTTAGGGTTTAGGGCATTAGGGGACTTAGTTGCTTGGGGCTTAGGATGTAGGCCATAAGGGACTTAATTGCCAGTCTGGGTTTCATGGCTGAGGGCATAGGGGGACTTCATGGTTTAGGGTCTAGGGTCTTGGGGCAAGGGGGCTTAACAGTTGATGGTTTAGGGCTTAGGGTCAGGGGGGACTTTGTAGTTTAGAGTCTAGGGCCGGGGGGACATAGTAAGTAGCCTATGAGGGTCATAAGTGTACTTACCAAGTCCCCTGACCGCCCAAGTAACCTGGCCTTCAACATCAAACTATTGGGGATTCAGGTTTTTGGGGTGCACTTGCCAGAGTTAAGGGCCAATGAAGGGATTGGTTGGGATTATATCAGGCTTATCAATGTAGGGCTAAGGTTTATGTATGGCTCCGTCTTCCCCCCAGGGGTTTCATGATACGGGCTGAGGGCTTAGGGTTCAGGATGTCCGGGATTGAGTGGGGGCTCATTTAAATGTTTAGGTGTAGGGTGGGTTTCGAGCCCCTTTTCGGGGCCTTTTTCCGCAAGTCAGTGATTCTGAAACTGCGAAAGGCATGCGTCGTTTTAGGTTTTTTTTGGCTTGGGTGCGTCATGATGGGAGAGCATATGATATGCTGTTGCCGCTTTTTGGGCTTTGGGTGAGGATGGTGATGAGGTTGGGTTTTTTTCATGTCCAGTCTTCTGCAATCCCTGCTATATGGGACTTTCCAGAAAGTTGAGTCCTATCTTGTGTGATTGTAGTCCTCAACATAGCAGATTCCATGCTCTAGGAACTCCCGGAAAAGCGACCGCCATATTCCTCCGCTAAACAGCAGAGTATGTGAAGGGCATAGGGAAGGGTTTATATTTCCCGCGATAGCGATGGAGCCTTGGTGCACAGAGGTCAAAGAAGACACTGCAATGACTCGCCTAAACCTTGTAATGATGGCCCTTAACCCAAAATGATGTGTATGTAATAGACTATTATTATATGTATTTCGGAGGTCCAGGTACACCCTAAACCAGGTTCCGCATCGGCGCCAACGGTGGGACGAAGTTCAACAACGATGAGGCAAACAAGATCGGCAACTACAACGTGCTGCTGCAGGGATGCTCTGAGGCCCTCTACGACACCACTTGTACCTGGGAGGAGCCTTTCCCTGAATCGGGTACTGCCCGCACCCAGGAAGAGTCTATATGGGGATGCATTAGGAGCTATATACTTGCACATTATACTGATTATTCAACGTTGCTGAGTAGGGACAGTATCCAGCCGCGAGACCCCAACCTCTAGCCATAACGCCTGGAGGAGTCGCACGAGACCTTCCACCATTCTTTCGCTGCGTTCCCGTGGGAGGCACGGGGCTTCTGCCGTAGAAGCCCGCGTGCAATCACCAGTATTACTCCCTCATCAATCTCGCAAAAGCTGCCGTATAATGTACGCCCAAAACCCCATGTTGCAAGCGGCCGTTATTTGACGTCTTAAACGGAAGTAGGATTGCAAGATTCCAATAGAGAACCGGCAGTCTTTTCTTGATGCAGCTCTCATGGTGCGTCATATCCTGTTATGCTTGCTATGACGCTGGACGTGCTGAAGTTCTTTGTTCACAGTTCTCTCTAGTTGAAAGTGCTGGTCGCATTCAATACCCTAAACCCTAAACCGCATGGCTGTTCGGAGTTAAGGAATGCATGGATCCCCCGAGAATAGGTGTAGGGTTTGGGGCTTTGGGCTTACGGCTTATGATAGATAGAATATGAGGGCTATAATGGGATAATGGAAAAGAAAATGGAGACTACTATTTAGGGTTTATGGCTTAGGGCTTATGGTAGGTTTTATGTTTGCTCCATTCCTTTATTCCTTAGTAATAACCAACAAGTAAACGACAACTCTTGAACCCAATATACAGCTATATACGCATATCCCTATGTACCCCTATATAGGTGTATTATCTAAGGTTAGAAGTATGGACCCTAATATGGGCCAGGTATATAGTAGGTATACAAGGATCCCAGGGTTAAGGGCCCATATTAATTAGGGCCCCAAAACCCTAAACCACAAACCCTAAACCCTGAGGTGTTGGAATGCTTTTCGCCTCCGCCGCGGGTGTCCTTCTCCTGGCGCCACTGGGGTCACTTCACCGGCAGCTATCAGGCCTGTTGGCCTTTTAAGCGTTCAGGCTTTAGGATTTTTGAGTTAGGGCTCAGGATTTTTGATTTCCATTCTAACTCCAATATATCCCTACATTCTATCTACTTAAGGGGGACTATAAACCCTCAACCTTTAAGGCTGTTCATGTAAGTATTTGCAAGGTCTTCCTAGAGCCAACCTGGCGGAAGGGGTGGGGTTTTGGAGAAGGATCGGTTCGTCCAAGGCCGCGCAGGTATTTTGAAGGAAGGAGTCCTCCTTAATCTGGGTTGCTGTTAAGGAATTTAAATTAAGTTACTATACTGGGGAAACCCCATTATTTACCATATATACCCATTATGGTAACTTAATTTAAGTTCCTTAACAGCAACCCAGTAATTAGCATGGAAATGTTAGACCTTGGTGGGTTTAGGGTTTAAGACTACTGCCCTCTTTACAGGATCCCCGTTCAGGCTCCATGTGAAGTTGGTTTGGGGGAGTGCATGCTTCTAAACTTTCTAAACCCATTCTACACACTTAACTGGCAACTGATAAACCATAAACTTGAGAACCCTCATCCATAATAAAGCACTAAACCCTGAACCCTATCCCTCAACACTCCCTAAGGGTCCAAGTACCCAATAATCATATACTTTTCCCAAACCTGTACTATAATTACTATTACCCAAATCCCAAGTACCCAAATATGGGGTACATGGACCCTTAGGGACTAGGATCCCAACCCGCCTAAATCCTAATCAGAACCATCGGCCGAGCTCCATGGCTGTCCCAACGAAGCCACCCTGGATGGAACCCCTTCATGAACCCAAAAGGGACACTTCTCCATGTAGGAAGCCTTCTGGGCTTAACCATGCACCTTGTGGCAAAAAATGGGTAGTTGGACACATGCATGAAAAAATCTAAGAACCCGAAGAGAAATAGCAAAGCTCTGCCACGCTTCGGCCCCAAACAGTTCATGCATGTAGAAGCCCGAATAGCAATTACAACACTATGGTCCTAGCTTGCTTGTACACTTCTAGTATAGGGCTGTCTCACGATACCTCTAAATCATAGTGACTACTTATTCGTTTACCCTAAGGGTCCAAGTACCCAATAATCATATACTTACCCCAAGCCTGTACTATAATTACTATTACCCAAATCCCAAGTACCCAAATATGGGGTACATGGACCCTTAGGGTTACATTGCTCCCAACTCGGGTTGGGCTCCTCACAGGGGGGGTCCACGAAGTGCCTGCCATGTAGTGCTTGCCAACAACAGCTCTTCACGACTAGAAATCTGCAACAATTTGGAGATTCATGGGACCTAGTGACTATTGATAGCTGGGCTTATAGCTTTACTTATGATCCCACTACATGGCCTAAAGGGGTTACCCAAATTGTAATAGTTAAGTAGGTTATATGCCCAGTTATAGATCGTTACTAAGTTCCGGCACTTCCAAGCAAACATCCTGGGCCCACTACTCTGAACTCCAAATCCCAAATTTATCCTAATCACCAAAACCTTCAAACCCTTATAGTCCCCCTTAAGTAGATAGAATATGGCTTTGGGCATATTATAGTAAGATCCCCCTATACCCCATATTCTATCTACCTAAGGGGGACTATAGCCTAAATCCTAAAACTCTTAAGCCCTAAACCTTGCATCCAGAACCCCGAGCCTTGCATCAGGGACACCAGGGCTCCGGCGAGTTGGTAGAAGCTGGATCAAGATGGTTAACCCTAAGGTTCCATGTACCCCATATTTAGGTACTTGGGATTTGGGTAATAGTAATTATAGTACAGGTTTGGGGTAAGTATATGATTATCGGGTACTTGGACCCTTAGGGTTAGGACTTGTTCAAACAGGAGTGGCAAGCCAATATCCCTCGCGGCAGCCCATAGTTGAGGAATATACCCAGATGCGTATTGCGGATCCTAGTGTAGATTTAGGGTTTAGGGTTTAAGGTATTTCTCCGTTGCCTTCTAACATGGCAGTCTATATAGGCCCCATCTCAGAAGGGGTGCAGCATTTGCGCGCCCCTTTTGGGCTTGCATTGGGCTTTGGGTATATTATAATAAGATCCCCATATACCTCTTATTCTATCTATTTAAGGGGGACCCTGAACCCTAAACCCTATAGTATTTTCCCTTTTCCTTTCCATTATCCCAATATAACCCCTATGCAGGGGAAGTTCTACGGGTGATCGAAATTGGTTGAAGGTTGTCTTAGCCAGCACAGCACCGGTATGCAGGCCTCCGCGACGGTTGTTCCGGGCTGGCATACTGCATGATAGATAGTGTTTACGGTTTAGGGTTCAGGGCTGTAAAACTTAGCAGTGTTGGTGTTGATGTGTTAGGGTGTTACCCTAAGGGTCCATGTACCCCATATTTGGGGTACTTGGGATTTGGGTAATAGTAATTATAGTAAAGATTTGGGGTAAGTATATGATTATTGGGTACTTGGACCCTTAGGGTTAGGTGCTTTGTACTGCTTGAGGCTTCAAATACCCAAGAACTGGGGAGTTGCTGTTTCCACACTCCTGTGCATTTGGGTGGTTGTCAAAATTAAGGTCCCTTTTTGGATCCCTGTTATAATACGGCACCTAATATTTAGGGTGCCCCAAAAGGGATCATAGTTTTTACAACCACCCACTTCGTGTTTTGGGTACGTTGCAACCCTGGGGTCGTACCCCTGGGTTTTGGGCCCCGTTTACGAAAAACTGGGGGACTACATTGGGGCATGCAAGGGTTATATTAAGGCCTTATTGGGGAGACCTTTTAAGCTACGACCATAGGGACACAACCCCGGAACCCTCAACATGTGATGAATCGTGCGACAGCAAGCCCCTGATCCCTGACCCCCACAAGGCAGAAGGAACTCTCAATTTCATCCCAAGACCCGAAAGCCAGTTCTTGTTCATCTAAACGTTATAAGTTGTTTAGCTTCGAATTCTGAAGCCAAAGCCCTGAGCCGAAATTCCCCAGACTCCAATCCCAAACAGCCTACACCCTAACCTGGGTTGCTGTTAAGGAACTTATATTAAGTTACCATAATGGGTATATATATAGTAAATCATAGGGTTTCCCCAATATAGTAACTTAATTTAAGTTCCTTAACAGCAACCCAGTAACCTTGGTCCCGGAACCCAGGAAATGTATGGCTTCGCAGTGGCAGAGGTGTGGATCTTCCCAAAAAAATCCCAGCAGATTTGACGATGCCTACCCAGAGGGTCCAAGTACCCAATAATGAGGTACTTGGGTTTAGGGTAATAGTAATTATAGTACAGGTTTTGGGGAAGTATATAAATTTTTAAGTACTTGTACCCTTAGGGTTGGAGCTCCCAGGCATCCATAACATGTTGGGGTTGAAGGCCATTGTTCTGGATAGTTATAAGGTCTAGGTAAGGTGGCCATAGTCTCCTTACACTCATGATCCCTACATATCCCCAGGGTGCCTATAGGACCCTAAACCCTAAAACACCGTTTTTTCCGAGAAACCCCGAGGTAGACGACAAGCTCCGCTTGGTCGACGTAGAGGTCGGGAGCGGTGTTTACATTGGGGGCTTTCCAAAACTAGGGGTCCCTTTAATAGGGGTTAGACAGGACAGGGTTTAAGGTTTAGGGTTTTTGCCAAAATTGGCGGGGGCAAATCATTGCGGAGTCCTTACATAACGATTGTAGTATTTTGGGGTCTCTATTGATCCACCCCCATTTGAGAAACTACCATTCCCCCCCCTAAAAAATTCCATGAAGCTCTGTGTGAAAAGGAGGGTTTCATCTTTGTTTTGAGGAGGCTGCATGGGATGCCAGGCGCTAATCTCCAACACCAGAATCCCAAACCCTAAGCTCGAAATAGGATAGTCCCAAGAGCTTCAATCCTAAACTAAAGCCGAATCAGCTCAACGCCCATACTCTAAGCTCTAAGGCCTAAACCATTAAGTTTATGCCTGAACTCCTGGCAGGTCTACTACAAAGCCGACTCGTTTCTGGAGGTTATGAAGCTTTGGATCAGTTCAGTTTTCCGGACGTGGACTTGGGGTCTATGATGTAGGGTAGTGATGAAGCTGGGGATCAGCTTGGGATTTAGATTGAGATACTGGCTTTGGACTCTAAGAAGAGTTTTAGGCTATACACGAGAAGGGGGTGTGCTTGGGTGACTTGTTCTATTTGTTTTCTTTCCCTGAACCCAGAAAAGCCTTCTACGCTTGTAGAATTGATATTTTCGTGATAGAGCCACCCCAACTTGAGGTGAGAGTCGGACTTGTTCAAAGATTACTACCTGAACCCCAAAAATTAGGTGAAACAATAGCCCAAAACTTTTAAAGATAGCCCAGAAGGCCATCATTTTACATACTTTAGGAGTTCAGGTAGAGTTGAGGGTTTGGGGTTTGGGGGCCGGCCTTACTCAAGGGTCAGGTTGGGATCTAAAGTGCGCAATGCCAGAGGCTAGATTGGCACCAGAAAGGTTTAGGGAGGTTTCAGCGGCATGTGTACCACCTGGGACTCCGCGTAGGGAATCCAAACAAGTCCAACAGCCTGAAGCTATACTATTAGTGCTTAAAAAAGCCGTAACGGTATCCCCTTGCAATTACCCCTTTTTGACTGGTTGCAGAATATAACCCCCAAGTTTTATTCGCATGGCATAGACCCGTAGGTTGCATCCTCAACCCTACAGGGACAGGCTATGCTGCAGGCTTGGGGTTGAGGTGGTTCAGAGGGCTTGGGATCATGTTTCCGCCCTGCAAATTGGGGCTCATCGTGAACAGGGGCAGCCCGTCGACTTAAACCCCAAACCCTATACCCTATTATAGCAGTTTCCATTTTATTTTCCATTATCCCAATATACACCCAATATAACCCCATTATATACCCTGTTATAGTAGTTTGTTTAGAGGGTCAGGCGAATGCAGAGCTTCGAAGAGCGTGTGATTTTCCATGGTCAACCAGAAACATGCGGAGGATTCCCGAAATTAGGGGTACCTTATTGGGGGCCCCCATATTAAGGATTATAGTATATTGGGGTCTATATTGGGGTGCCCTAATTTTGGGAAACTACCATGTAGACATACATGCCAAGTCCTGCAGGGAAGCTGAAGTGGGCTTGTCGCCCTTGTATACTTCCAGGATCCAGGTCTTGACATTGTGCTTGGACTTCTTGTTTCGGTCATTCTGGCCCACCTAGGCGCCAAACTCTACACCTTCAAACCTGAAGCCTGTTCTTCGGGCTTAGAGTTCCATAAAATGCCCTTAAGCCCAATCACCTTCCCCCCCCTCCCCTCAAACCCTAAACCCTAAACCCCATGATACTCACACCTCGTCGTCAGGCTCTCTTAGAAGCCTGGTCTACTCATGTCGCCGTTGCACCCCCAAGCTCCAAGAAGTATTGGAAAGCCCTACACCTTAAGCCCCAATCCTAAACCTCGGTGCCCTATGGATTCGCTTTTTTAGGCTTGGGCTTAGGGTTTAGGGGAGACCCCAAACCTTGAAACTCAAAACCAAAGTCCTTCTTGGAGGTCCAGGGTTCTTATAACTCAATTAAATGCCCATTGTAGACTCCATTATCTTAAGGGTCCAAGTACCTAATAACCATATATATATATATCTATATACTTACCCAAAACCAATACTCTAATTACTATTACCCAAAACTCAAGTACCTAATTATTGGGTACATGGACCCTTTGGGTTACCCTAGCCCTAAACCCTAAACCCTGAACCCTAAACCCTAAACCCTAAACCCTAAACCCCAAACCATAACCCTTTGGGTTATGTTGAGGCTTAGGTCCCATAATCCACCTTCCTGTGCTTCACCTTCTGAGCCGCCCTGGGGCCGGAACCCTGGACCCCAAGACCCTACTTCCCAAAGGGTCCATGTACCCAATAATTAGGTACTTGGGTTTTTGGGTAATAGTAATTATAGTACAGGTTTTGGGTAATGTCAACTTCGGATTACAAAAGGGGGTCGTATTAGAGCGCTTTTGAGCCCGAACGGAATAAT
>CAJNIZ010019247.1:15448-67576 GCA_905231905.1 Symbiodinium pilosum
GGTTGGTGGGTTTGAGCGAACCCGGTTGGTGGTCTACCCCCCCCCCCCCCACACAGTTGGCCGGGGTGTTCGCGCACTTTAGCACGAAAGCGCAAAAAAAAACATCACTGACTTCTGCCTTTTGTCTGCTTAATCCAACGAATGGGAGAAAAGACCCGGCAAAGCTTTGCCAAACATGATGTGCCGCGGACTCTCGAGGGGTCTTCGTAAAATTATGCGAACTGGGCACAAACTGAGCCCCCCCTTGCGCTGATGATGCTTCTGCTGGAGGGGCGCGCCGGAGGCAGAAGCATCATCTGCATAATTCGTCGTCTCTTCGGCAGTCAGCAACTACAGTTAACAGTCAGTTCAGCCAGGATCGTATCCTGTTGTCCAGACCTGGGTAGGATTTCAGAAATGAGCAACAGAAACCAGTGCCAGCATTTCGGACGGTTTGGGCCACTGCCGCCACGCCACACATTGGGCGACCTACATACCCCTCCCAAAAACAGAAGCCCGATTTGAAGAGACCACCAAACTGCCCGAAGGTTGGGCTTTTGGGCTTCGGGGGTTCGAGCTACAACCTAGGCCCGCAAATCTGAAACCCCTGTGCCTGTAGCCTAAACCCTGGGTGTAGCGGCTGCTGGGGTGAGCTAATCTACTTATAGCCCCCCCATAAGTAGATAGAAGATGGGGTATATGGGGATCTTATTATAATATACCCAAAGCCATATTCTATCTACTTAAGGAGGACTGCAGAGATTAGAATGGTTCAGGGCACGCCCCAGCACTCTAGCAGGGATGTATGGGCGTTACCCATGGGTTTGAGGCCATCTTGAGAATCAGAAATGCCCACAAATCCTCATGAATAAACGGCAGTAGTTATAAGGCTGCGCTTGTAGGGGCCCATTTTAGTTTGAGGCAGAGGGGCACGATGAATAGTGCTACCATGCTCCAGGGTCAACCCGCCCAGTGTCTCAAGAAACAACCTTAACCCCAGATCCTAAAACCTAAGCCCGAATCCCTAAACCTTAAACCTTCCCCCCACTTAGCCGTTTTTTGTACTAGTGCCGCCAAAGAGGCCAATGCACAGATCTCCCAAAACCACCACTCGCTGCAGATCTGGATGGTCGCGGGCACTGCTACTTTCAAGAAGCCTCCATTGCGGTATGGAGTTTAAGGTCTAGCGTTTGAGGTCTAAGGTTTCAAGATCTGGGGGTTTGCGTAACCCTAAACGCTAGGTGTAAGCTTGAATGTGGGTAGAAAGGCGCGTCAAAACTGACGCGATGAGCCTTGAGAAACTTGTTCATCCAACTCCCCTGATACCCTGCACAAGCTTAATACTCTAGGTGTAAGCTTTCCCATGTTCACATGGACCTCACGAGGCTTCCCTTAATCCTAGTCCGAGCGTGTTTGAACGTCTTTAATAGGGGGCCAAGCCTTTAGAAAGCACAGAAGCCCAAGCATTTAAATGTTCTGCTCTTGGTTCTTATTGTGAGCCTCCCAGAGTTTCTAGCATTTTGTGCCTTCAAGCCCTCCTATACCCCATGAACGCTGCCTGCATATGCCTATAATCCCGTATAAATGGCCTCCAGTAGCGCATGCTTAAGAACCTCGATCTATGGAAATATGCTCGCACTCAAAGTTAAAGTAAAAAATGCGAATCCTCTAAGTCACTCTGCTTGGGAATGTCTTGAATCATCCGCGGTGCCTGAACCTTTTGAGATTGCAGGTTTAGGGCTCAGTCAAAGCCTAGGCTAGAGGCTTTAGTTCTAAAGTTTAGGATTAGGGTTTAGGCCTCCAGCCTTAAACCCTAGACCCATCTAAATCCTGAACCATTTAATTAAAAAAAAAAAAGATAGGCTGTCTAGAGCTTGGGGCTTAAGACTCCAAGCCCGTTAATGTGTCTGACACTGAAGAGTCCAAAAAGTAATTACTTCACTCCAGGCTGGTGGATAGGAATTGCCGCTTTCGTTCCCGAAAAACGCTCGAGGGCAAACTTGCCAGTTCTGGGAAGATGAAAAGATCAAAACCCTCAACGCTAGTCCCGAAACCCTACACAAACAACTCCGTCTTGAACCTGCCTTCTGCACATTGGACCCTGACCTTTTGGCACCCACCCCCACCTTCAAGGGACATGGGTTTCGGGTTTAGGTTTTAGGCGTAAGCTGACATGCCTTACACAAGTATGCACGATAATTACAATGCTGGTGGTGATGATGTAAACGGAAGCCGTGTTAACAACGACGACAAAAGGCATGTTCAAGTTCAGAATGGCCGCAGTCAATAGCAAAGAGCCAGCACAATAACGGCGGACATATAGCCACCGAAGAGTAGTTAAGTACTCCGGCTGCGTACTGGCAGCTTCAGGATCCGAAATTAAGCCAGCTTGGGACCGTATGCCATGCAATGCACTATTTGGATGAGGTTGCGTGAGGGTATCATCAAAGTAATGTTGCAGCAGCAGCAGCAGGCAGCGGCAGTAGCAGCAGTGGCAGCAGTTGCAGCAGCTGCTGCAGCAGCAGGAGCAAGAGGGGCAGGAAACAGTGGAAGGAGGAGGAGGAGGAGGAAGAGCAGAAGTAGGAATCATGAAGTAGAAGAAACAACAATATTACAGTATCAAATCAGAAACAACAATATTACAGTATTAAATCTAGACCAGGCCGACATGAAGCAAATCCCTACTTGGAAGGGCTGGGGGGGGTTCTTGGTAAGTATACTTTTGAATAGTCTCGCCTATCCCCATTGTTGACCTACTTCATACTGAATTCCCCTGACCCTCCAAATGCTCATCCCCTCCATACAAATCTCCGCGCCTCGCCATTGTCGGAAAGCCTCGCGCTGCACCAGCAGGAGCTCCTGACAAAAACCTTCTATATGGGAGTTCCCAAAAATTGGAGGGGGTACCTTTTCAGGGGTCCCTATAAGAAGGACTATAGTATTTCGGGTCTATATTGGGGTCCCCCTATTTAGGGAAACTACCATATGCCTGGGGTCATTCCACCTTACGATAACTGTCCTTCAAGGGTGCCTTCATGTGGGCCTGCTAGTACATGAACCTCCCTCCTGATCCTTCAATCCTAATTCCTAAACCCTACACCTTGGGCCCTAAAGCCTAAGCCCTAAACCCTAAATCCCACTTTCGGGCGTTTCACCGCCTGCCTGCCAGGTTGCTCGAAGTACAGACCTCAACTTTGGGAGAAAAGCAGGAGGACCGAGGAATTAGTAGTGGATTTCGGTTTGGGGTCCAGGGTTGGTTTGTGACTTGTGGTCTAGGGTTTATAATCCCCTTAAGTAGATAGAACATGGGGTATATGGAGATCTTTTTTAAAATATACCGAAAGCCATATTCTATCTACTTAAAGGGGATTGAGGGTTTGCAGCTTAGAGTTGAGGATTTGGAGCTTGGGGGTGAGAATTTGGGCTTTAGCATTTGGGGCTTAGGGTTGAGGGCGTATGGGACGTAGGAGTCTTGCACCACCTTGTGGACGGGAATCACAGCAGATGTTGGGGAATCCCGCGTGCTGCAAGAAATCCCCCATCCACCCTCACAGGTGCTGCAAGCGGGTTACACCTAAATCCTAAGCCCTACACGCTAACAGGCAGTGACCCCTAAACCTCAGACCTTAACCCTAAGACCAAAATCGTGTTCACTCAACTATTCTTGGCGTTTTTGCATGTAAGCTCTGAAATTCAGAGTTGCTTGGCTGCTGTTGAGAAGCAGGACTACATAGGTTTCCCTACAGGAAACGTTGGGGTCCCCAAGATTGTGTGTAACTTCTCGGGCGTCCCTATAACAAGGATGATAACAGTTTGGGATCCATATTGGGGCCCCCTCTCAGGAAACTACAAACTACACTCCACAGACCGAATCCTAAAGCCGGCGGCATATGCAATGCACGATAGCCACAATGAGTGCAGTAGGGTTCAAATGTCCCGTTTACTTAACCGGCTGTAAACCCTAAATCCTAAAGAAGGTATTGGTTTTTGCAGTGGCCCAGGACCGGGGGCTTCGCAGAAAAAGAAAAATGCCTAAATTGTCTTTCTCAGAAGTCACAGCTTGCAGGCCCAACGGGTGCGCGTGGACCGGATGAAGACTAACGTTTATGGTGCTAAGGGTTTCCCACTATGACTTTCTGGGGGGGTTCCACATAGTGCCTACATAATCCCTAACAAGGACCCCGTATACTCTCTACACATCCAGGGGGTCGGTTCCGAAGGGCCCCCGAAGGTGGAAACTGCCCATATTCGGGTAGGTGTTACCACCTCGGCCATCTCAATAATGCCTGATTCGCAGAAATCTACTCCGCCACCATCTGTCTGAGGCACCACTAGCAAAAACAGCCCAAAACTGCATGGGATGTTTCTGATCGTGCGGCTCAACCCAAAGCCCTAAAACCCTAAGCCCTTTGCAACCACCTCAAAATCCTCAAGGTCTCCCGGAAGACCTCCACCCAAGCATTGGGCAACACAAGCCAGAACCCACTGTCACAACAACCCTCCTGGGTTGAGGATTTAGGGCTTAGGGTTTAAACCAAAAATCCCTTGATCCCGACAAGGTTCACGGTTCAGGGCTAAACTCTAATACCTGCCATTGCAAGTCAAAGCGGCGACTTGCAGCACATCACAGCAGACCTTACTTGGCAAGAAATGACGGAATGGATCCTCATGGTAGTCCCCATATGGTCCCCAATAAGGAAGGAAGGAAGGAGTCGACCCTAAACCCTAAACCCCCGCCCAGCATCTCGGGGTCATCGACCCCTCTGCGGGAGGTTCTAGGGGGGGTGTAGCATGAGGCTACAGTAAAGGAAGTTTGGGATCCAGGGTTTAGGGTTTAGGGTTTAAAATTAACACAAGTGGCCTAAACATAGGTCTTTAGGGGTAGTAGTTGTTTGCATTTTCTTTTCAAGTCCTAAATCCTTAACCCTGAATCCTAGATAGCTGTCTCCATTTTCTTTTCCACTCCTAAACCCCAAATCCTAGATAGTCGTTTTGTATTTGAGCTTCAATTCCTTCATTACCTGCTAACCGGAAGTGAGGCTAGCTTGGGGCCAGGGTTCAGGGCTTAGGGATTTAGGGATCTACGAATTCTGTTAAAGGTTAAAGGTTAGGCGACTGGAGTTCAAGGGTCTAGGTGCTTAGGGTTTCGGGGTTGGGGATTGGGGTTTAGGGGCTAAACGATTTAGAGTCTAGGGTGTAGAGGTTTTGGGTTTTGGTGTTATTGGTGTTAATTCATGAGGGGTTTAGGGATTTACGTAGGGTTAACGGTTGAGGGCTTACAGGGTTGGCGTTTAGGTTTTAAGTTGGCCCTACTGTACTACTCCCTAAAACCTGAACCTCAAACCCAGAATGTGCAGATGTTGGAGCCCTAAACCCCTAAACCCTGAACCCTAAACCCTGAACCCCGAGCCCACAACCCTAAACCCCAAGCCCAAAACCCTAAACCCCGAGCCGTAAGCCTTAAACCCTGCAGCCTGAACCCTAAACTCTGAACCCAAAGCCCTGAACCCAGTCCTGAACGCTCAACCCTGAACCCTCAACCCTGAACCCTCGACCTTGAACCCTAAAGCCTAAACCCTAATAGCTATCCCCCCATAGCCCAAACCTTAAACCGCTCAGCCAAGCGGGTTGAGGGTAGGGTGGGGGGGTTTAGGGTTTGCGGTTCAGGGTAGTTGCTGCTAAGGAACAAGCATGTTTAGGGTTTAGGGTTTAGGCTTTAGGGTTAGCCCTGCAGCTCTTTACCCGAAGAACCCTAAACCCTCAACCCCTCAAAGCTGAAAACTACAACTTAAACTAAACCTTCGAGCCTAAAACCTGGGCCTCGACCCTGAACCCTAAACCCTAAACTTTAGGACTTAGGGTTTAGGTTTAGGGTTTAAGGTTTAAGGTTTAGGGTTTAGGGTTTAGGGTTTTAAGGGTTAGGGTTTAGGGTTTACCCAAACCTGCACCTCTAGACCCCAATTTCGGGGCTCAAGGCTTAGAGTCTAGGATATGTGGTTTCGGGCCGTGGGTTTCACGGCCAACTGTTGTCTAGGGGTCGGTAGACTACGGTTTTAGGGTTTAGGCTTGAGGCTTTAGCAGAAACCGCCCAGTAGGCAGGAACCCCAAGAACCGGAACCGTGTTTGAACGCCGGGGCTGAACCCTTAGCTACAAAAGAACCGTGCAAACCGAACGGCATGCAACAGCAACCGCTCGAACCGTGAAACCTGGTTTAGGGTTTAGGGTTTAGGGTTGAGTGTTTCAGGCTTCGATGGCTCTTTTTCCACCGCAAGGTTTCCGTAGCTCACTTGGCGGCTTGGCCCTTTAAAACCGATAAATGACCCGTTCAATCCTCAGTTACGCGCCACGAAATATGTTTATGGCCCCTTACGCCTTATGATGGCTCGTTACTAAGTCACCAGCGCTGACCCATTGCAGCCCTTTAACCTCATAGTGCCATCTCAGACTCCAAAAATAGCTCCTTTTAATGCCCCTCAGGATCTGCAAAAGCAGCTGTAGATTTGGAAGCTGTTAGTTCGGAATCGTGTTGCAATACGAACGAAACGAAAGAACGGCATGGTAGGAAACAGTACAGAATATTGCAAATTCGATACGAACCTGAGACCGAATCGAACTGCAAGTTCCTTACACCCGACACGAACCGAAGCTTGAGCCGAACCTGGAATGAACCGACATTTCAGGAACCGGAACAAACCGAAACGAACCGACCCCCCAGTGCTTTAGGTTTTAGCGTGTAGGGTGCAGGTAGAGGTCTCCTTCTGGTAAGTAGGCATCCTGTGAAATTTGCTTCCTGTAGTACATGGCGGCAGCTAGCATAGCTCCATCCTGTCATCCCCTGCTAATCACGAGCTACCAGTAGGGAGAATGGATCACGGACAAGGGTTTAGTCCATATCACCATTCTCCATTCCCTACCGCGCACCAGAACTCTAAGTCCAAAGCCTAAATCCAAAACCCTAAACCCTGAGCCCTATAAACCCAAACAACATCGCAGCTTCGATTTGATTTTTCGCTCCCTAATTTGCACACTGTAAACCAGGCCGAAGCACGCCAGAAGCCACTGGATCGTCCAAGTTGTGGTGTTAGCGGCACCGGCGCCCGAATTTCCTCTGCGATCTCTATAGGGGTTTAGGGCTTAGGGTTTAGGTTCAGGGCAAGGGATGATACCAGGACTTGAGGATGTTCTTGGAAAGCACATAGAATATCGTATAGTCCCCCTTACGTAGATAGAATATGGCTTTGGGTACATTATAATAAGATCCCCGTATACCCCATATTCTATCGAGTTCTCGGCGCAAACGACGGCCCAAGTGGGCATACGGTTTAGGGTTTAGGGTTTATGAGGTACAGGTTACGAGTATCTATGCCTCACAGAAGAATGCTCTTGGTACTTCTTCCCTCAATCCTCACCTGTTTTCAATTGTTACCATTAAAAAGAACTCATGTAACCACTCCCAGCACCATATGAGCTGTAGTCTAAACTCCTAGTATCCCCCTTCAAATGCCCTATGGTAGTCCCCTCTATGATCCCTGAATAACACCCTTTGAGGAGTTTAGATTATGGCTCATATCATAATTGAACAGGCCAACAATCTGCCAAAGGTTAAGGGCTTACAGTTTAGGATGCCGCCCCCCAAACAAGAAACCTACACCCTAATCTTACTGGTTCTTCATTGGAGCAACGGAATACATTCCACAGGGATTCTATAGAAACTCTATTCCCTGATTCCCTACTAAGACCCATGTAGTGTTTATGTAGGCCCTTCAGGGCTTAGAACTGGTTGTTCAAGCAGACATTGCGCATTGCAGTGCGACCACGAGGCCCATTTTGAGGACCACGATGTAGAGAAAGGCCCAGGCAATGTGGAGAACGCTGGTGCATCCTCTTCAAGGTTCCGGATGACACGGTGCCTTTTAGGGTTTAGGGTTTAGGGTTTGTTTACCCCAACATGAAACTTCCACTTACATGTCTGCGGTTCATTGGGAATTCGATGTTCCGTGTAGGACCTTGCAATGAAACCCTAAACTGTAAAGTGCAGGCTCAAAATAGATAGAGAATAAAAGCCAGTAGCTCTACCCCTGCACCAGTCTCTGGGGTTTAGGGCAAAAACGAATAATGGAAAAGAACATGGAAACTACTATGAACTATTTAGGGTTTAGGGCTTAGGGATCTTGAAGAAGGCCTCTACACTGCAATCGAGTATGGCTGAGCATGTCGATTGCACTTCCATGCCCTTTGGGGTTCTATGAGTGGGCAAGGGTGCAACAATGCCAAAAAAACACAAACTCTACGGCAGTTGCTTGTGTCCAGAAAGAGGTGTGACCCGATCCAACAACCCTGGTGTTGGCACCACGCCGCGGAATGAAACCTTCTCCTCAGGTCCATTTCCTGCTATTAAGTTGTCCGTCTCCCACAAAGCCTCTATGCTATTGACTGGGTTGGCCCCAAAAACCCTTTGAAAAATATTAGTATATAGGGTCCCTTGTTGAAGCCATTAAGGAAAATATTGAATATCCCAGGGGCTTACCCAGTTGAGTGAACGTAGTACTTGAGAGACCTTAGGGTGTCCTGGCAGCAGCAGCAAAAGGACCCTTCTGAGCCATTCCCAGCGGATCTTAAAAATTGCCCTCCAGTGTACCCTACAAAAATCCAAAAGGACCCAGAAGTTCACGAGATTCTGACCTAGACCCTGAACCCTAGCTTCTACAAAGCCCTGAGCTGACAAGAGAAGCTGAAATCCCAGGGACTTCTTTTGCAAGTCACTGAGCAGCCTCTGATGATCTAGAGTCCAAATAGGTTGAGGGTTTAGGGATTAGGGTTTAGGGATCAGGGTTTAGGGTTTAGGGTTCCGTAGAGGATTATGCAGGGAACCATTCTAGGGGTCATTAAGGGAGATACCAGGAGTCTAGACTATAGCTCACATGGGCAACTGAGTGGAGAACCACTCAACTAAGGTTTCGCGGGTTTAGGGTTTCACCCCGTTCGCTTGTGGTGACCATCTGCCAAAACCTTCAACCCTCCCTGGACACCCCAAACGAGTAGTGTTTTTTGGTGGTTGAACCTAGTAAGATAATATTCCTTATATAAGATACTATACCTCAAAAGGAGGATATAATCTTACTCTATATTGGGTACCATAATATCCCCAAATAAAATTCTACTCAAGTGCCTTCTGAAGGCCCTAGAGTTTGGGTACCGACATAAACTGTTTCTAAAAATGTCGTTGAGGTGGCCTCCTGCACCCTGGACCCTGAACTGGCTCCTGCTATCCAGACAGCAGGTTGTGGCATGGATACATTGCGGAGATAGGCGAGAAGCCCCTGGTACTGGAATTGCTGGAAAAGCCTCACGAAGTGTTTAGGGTCTACAGCTTAGGGTTCGAAGTATGTGCGCTCAGGTGGCTTGCTCTAAAGGCACCCTGAACCCTAAACCCTAGCATGCATGGGGGCATAGAGACATATCCTTAACAGGAATGCCGACTAACGAGGTTACCTTAAGACCTTGACTCCTGGGTCTTAAACACAGACCCTAGATCCTTCAAAGCTCCGTCCAAAAAAGCCAACCAAAACCTTCAATAAAAACAGTACAGAATTCAGGCTTCAGGGCGGATCCACCCTAAACCCCCCTCGGGACTTGAAAAACAAGACCTGAGTTAGACGATCCCCAAATTGCACATATGATCTTTATCCCATGTGCTTCCCCACCCTTTACTATCCCCCTAGGTTCCCTCAATCATGGTGTTGAGAGGTACCTAAAGTTGTTTGAGGCCATAGTCCCCCTTAAGTAGATAGAATATGGGGTATATGGGGATCTAATCAGAATATACCCAAAGCCATATTCTATCTACTTAAGGGGGACCTATATACCCTCAACCCCTAAACCCTAAGCCCTAAATAGTAGCTTCCATTTTCTTTTCCATTATCCCTATAAAACCCCTATATAACCCCAATATAGTCCCAATATAACCCTAATATTCTATCTACTTAAAGGGGGAACTATAGCTTAGGGAGAACCAGGGAGGTTAGTCATAGAGGAGCCCATGGAAAAATCCCAAGGCGGCCTTTCATCGTCATAGCATCCGGAGGACCACTACCAAATGCTCCAGATTCCAGGGTTTAGGGTTTAGGGATTAGGGTTTAGGGTTTAGGGTTTATTGATTAGGGTTTAGGGTTTAGGGCTCGGGCCAAACCCCAGACACCCCTAAATGCAAGTCTAAACCCTCAAGCCTAGACCTTAAGCACCTGCCTAAGCACTGAGCTTTAGACCCTAACCCTTATCCCGAAACTGCTAAACCCTCCTCCCTCAACTCTGGAGCCTAATCCCCTCAACCTGACCCCTAAACCCTAAACCCTAATACCCCAAATAGTAGTTTCCATTTTCTTTTCCATTACCCCTATATAAATTGTAGTTTCTATTTTCTTTTCCATTACCCTGAACCCCAAATCCAAAAAACTAGAAGCCTCAAACCCTAAACCCTAAACCCTAAAACCTGAACTCCAAGCCCGAAAAACTAGAAGTCTCACAGTCACTGCCAGGCTACCCCAGCGAAGCTATGCGATTATAGGATGCTGCATGCCTCACAGGGTTTAATATACTATAGTATATTATAGTATATTATAGTCTATTATTATATATACGATATATTACAATATTTCATAATATATTATAATATATTATAGTATTTTAAGGTTCAGGGCTACAGGGCTTAGGGTTTCGGTGTTTAGGATTTGGGCTGTAGCGGCTGGGTTTAGGGTTTGGGGTTAGGGGGCTTGGTACACCCCCAGTGAAGGTGGCATTGGGGATTGAAGTTGACAATTTCTCCTACGGGGCTTTCGTGTTTAGGAATTCAGGGACCAGACTCTAACGGATTCGGGGGTTTTAGGCTTTAGCGCTTTTGGCCATGTCTGGCAGGCAAACTAGATCAAGTAGGTATGCTCGGGCATACAGGTGAGAGAAATTGCGCATACTGGTTTCACATTGAGATACTATTACCAAGCTGGAATTTGATTTTCCTAATTGGGTCTTGGTATAATACAAATAAATTTGAGCTATAGTCTATAGTGCCAACTCCTAGTATGCCCCTTAGTAACCCCCATATTACTCCCCTGTAGAGCCCCCTATATAACACCCCTTTAAGGAATTTAGATTATAGCTCATTTGAACAATGACCTAGCTTACGGTGCAAGGTACAATGGAGCCCACCATGATTGGGGCATTGCATTTTTCCTGGCCTCTTATGGTAGTTTCCCAAAATAGAGCAAACCCCAATATAGACCCCAAATCACAATAATCCTTATTATGGGATTCTGGGTACCCACTAAAAAAGGTATCCCCTAATTTGGGGAAACCCCCTTATGGAAGCCCTTGCAAAGACTGCTCGTGCAATGGGATACCTTCACCGAAACTAGCACGGGATTTACAAAGGTCATTTAGTGGGTGAGCCAAGCAAGCTACGCTATAAGCAAGCTACCCTATAAGAACGAAGGAAGACATAACTGTCCTCCGGATTTATCGGGGACTATTGAAATGCTTCTGGTTGGTTTTGCTCGGAAGGAGCCCCTGTACAGGGTCATATCCGTCGGGCTTTATCACAAGCATCCCTACGCAATCCCAAAAAAACGCCCCCTTGGTCCACTGAAATCTCCATATATCACTTTACGCCCTATGCCCGCCTTCTTGAAAAACCTCTAGACCTTAAACCCGAATGACTAAACCTTAGTCTTCTAAACTAAACCCTGAACCTCCTAACCCTAATCCCTAACCCTATAACCCCCCTCCTATGCTACCCATCCCGCTGCATTTCCCAACTAACCTTAATAACCTCTGTATGTCTAGGAACCTGCATTTGTGGAGGAAGTGTCATGCCATCCCCGCTAGTCTCGCGTTTTATTGCTCCTCACACTAGTCCTCCCCAGCCCCAAAAAGAGGTCTGTCTGGTGTAGAGGTTTATAGTTCAGGGCTTCAGGGTTTAGGATTGCGGTGTTAGGGTTTGGGGTGAGGGTTAAGCATTTTGGGTATGGGGTTTAGGCTTTTGGGTTTTTGGGTGGCTTTGGGGCGTGACATTAATTTTTGAACTGAGCCTTGTGGGCGTTAGTTCGACAGAGTTCAGGGTTTAAGGTTTAAAAGGGTTTGAGGTCACCTACCTCGAAATCGCCCCCTTCCACCCCGTCATAGAATCTACCAAAGTCTACATGGGGATTTCTCTAAATGAGGTAACCTGGGATGATACGGGACTCGGGGTCCCGCTGGAGGATTCAAAATTCAAAGCAGATCGCGCTGAGAAACTGAACCTTCAACCCTAAACTTTAAACCCTAAACCCTGAACCTTAAACCTAAACACTGAACCTTAAACCCTAAACCTTAAACCCTAAAACCTCACAGAAACAACCTCATTCCACCCTCTTACTTCTTGCTAGTAGGGTCTAGCTTGGGTGGGGTTTAGGGTTTAGGGCGTAGGGTTTAGGATTTAGGGCTTAGGGTTTAGGGTTCAATGTTTAGCGTTTAGGGTTGACTTAGAATTTGCGGACCCCCACACTGTAGTAGTGGTTTACTAGCTATATCAGAGGGCCCAGGTGTAATCACAATTACCCCCGCTAGTCACTATTAGTGGGGCGCGGGGGATCAACCTAGGATTAGGGCTTAGGGCTTAGGCGCTGTAGGGGTTAGCTTACGACTCGCGATCACCTCCGTCACTCCCTACTACCGTCTGCACCATACAAGTGACCGTAGTAACAGAAACAATTCGATGGCAAAAAACATCCCTTTGTATTTGCCAGAACACTAAACCCAAAGCCTAAACCCTAAACCTGAACCCTAAACCCAAACCCTAAACCGTAAACCCTGAACCTTAAATCTTAAACCCTAAAACCGGAACCCTAAACCCCAAATTCATTCCCCAAGCCTCAACCCTAAATTCATTTCTTTAGCCTAAGCCCTAAAACCCTAAATGCATTCCTCAAACCTAGACCCCTAAACCCGAAACTAAATAGTAGTTTCCATTTTATTCTCCATTATCCCCATATAACCCCTGTATAAGCCTGGACCCTAAACCCGAAACGCTAAACTCCTAAATCGTAGTTTCAATTTTTCTCCATTATCCCCATATAACCCCTGTATAACTCTAGACCCTAAACCCGAAACCCTACCCCAAGTCTTTGAAGTTGGTAGTTTTCTGATCCTCTGCGCCTCGCAACATCAGGATGCTGGCCTACGGCTTCCAGGATTGTATCCTTGCTTTGGTTTAGGGTTTGGGGTTTAGGGCTTAGGGTTTAGGGTTTAGGGTTTAGGGTTCAGGGTTCAGGGTTTAAGGTTTAGGGAGGGGGGGGTGGGTTAGGTTGAAGCGTTTTTTGAGGTAACGCAGAGATAGGGTTTAAAGGTCCAGGGTTTAGGGGCTCGAGGTTTGGGCGGCTTGATGTGTTGAACGAAGTCTCAATGCGAAGTGTGCCCTGGACTTTGGGGATACTGTTGATGGAGAGAATCCTGCACCACCTTCAGCGCCACAATTCTGACAAATTACACTAGTTCAGGCAAGTCAAGTGCGTCCTCCAGCAAAAGCCCTGAACCCTAGACCCCAATCCCTAGACCTTAAGCCCTAAACCCTGAACCCTAAACCTCAAACCCTAAACCCTAAACTCTAAGCCCTAAGCCCTAAGCCCCAACCTCTGAGCCCTAAGCCCTAAACTCTAAACTCTAGAAACCGTAAACTTGGGTACTGCCGACCCCAGTAACAGTTGGATGAAAGTATAATATGGTTACATATATAGCCCTTTACTGGACCCCTAATATAGACTGAGGGGTGGGGGCAGTACCTCACGTTAAACCCTAAACCCTAAACCCCTAAACCCTAAAACCCTAAACCCTAACAAAAGAAGAAAACTCTAGAAACGTTAAACCCTAGACGGAGGTCACTAAACCAGAGCAGCGGGATCATCCAAAGAAGCTGAAGCGTACCTCGGCGTCGGAGGGTTTTAGGGTTTTAGAGTTGAGGCTGTTGGGTTTAAGGTTGTTGGGGTTTAGTGCTGTGGGTTTAGGGCTTAGGGTTTTAGGCGTAATTAAGGCTTAAATCTTAAAGTTTTGGTCTTTGGTTTTGGGGTTTACGGCTCAGGGTGGATTGCCAAACGTCTGGGCTGAAACAGCTTAGAGCTTCGCATCCTAAACCCTAAGCCCTGAACCAGGATAAGAGCTCAAAGGCTTAGGGTGCAGGCTCCAGATTTTAGCCTAATGCTTGGGGGTCCAGGAATTGGAACCTAGGCTGGAATTATCCGCGGTTCAGTCTCAGAATACAGTAAACAGTAAACGTTGCTGTTGCCCGGGCGGTTGTAGTAGATGGCGGTATACGGGCCAAAGCGCTACATGGCACCCAGCCGGACCGAATTGCTGGGATGACCTCCCGCTGACATCGCAACGCCGGGAGCACATCGTCACAGCGATACTTTTCTACGCACCCAGACGTGTTGCGCAGACTGTGGTGGCCTTGCGCGGCACGTTCTTCCATGCCGACTTGGAGCTGTAGCTCCCAAGTCAGCAACGTAGTCTTCAGGCTGTGCAGCGTAAACTGGCGTGCCTCCTCTCCTGCCAAGAAAGTGCACTTGACCAGACAGCGCCGCAAGTGCGCCATGGCGTGGCATGCGCCGTTGGCCCGTTTGTAGAAGCGAATTTCTGAGAGCTAGAGGTCTCGCTCGGATCTTTGCGGTCTTCAGGGTTTGGGATTTAGGGTTATTCAGGGCGTAGGGTAGGACTTGAGGGCTCTATCCCGGGTTACGGAGCGGGCTGAAAGGTGTAGGGCCCAGCGCCGTAAACGCGAAAAATGAAACATCCCAAATTTCTCCAAGTTAAAAGCCCCAAATTATGAACTCAAAGCTCTAAACAACCGCAACTAAACACCCCGAGTGCTGAGCCTTCATCGTATACCTGAATGCCTCGACACAAAGCGCAACCCTTAAGCTTCAACTAGCCTAGACATACCACAGGCTGCGCCGTATCCCGCAGCATACCATGAGCTTGGGGCTTAGGGCTTAGCTTAGGGCTTAAGGCTTAGCGCTTAGGATTTAGGCTTTAGGGCTTAGGGCGTAGGGCTTGGCACTTAGGGCTTAGGATTTAGGCTTTAAGGCTTAGGGCTTCAGGTTTAAGGTTCAGGATTTAGGCTTTAGGGCTGCTATGAAGAAGTACAATACATCGAAGCAATTTCGGCACAGTGGCGGTTTCTCAACACCCGATGACCCAAAATCAAGGCGTCCCAAACTCCCTAAAACGCAGAATGTGCACAGTATACCTGCGCGTATCAAAACAGATAATGTGTACGTAGATCTACATGTGTGTATACTTTCTGTGCAAACTCGGACTACCTCCCACCCAGGGCAATCCTTTCTGAAGCTTGACACCCCCTCCCCGGAAAAAAATGGACATGTATGTGTGTACATATACACATGTATGCATACGCATATATATATATATAAAGTGTGTGTATGTAAATATATATATATATACGTACATACATACACACCTACCTACATACATACATGCATACATTAATTTGGTAAAAGGTGCAGATGACGCGGCTTCGCTGAAGGTAGTGAATGCCTTCGGTGGACGATTCCGGCGTAAGGGGGTTTGGGGGTCAAAGCTGCAGGTCTCTGGGATTGCTTTTTGTAAGGTTTGGGGGCCTGGGTCTTGGGGTGTAGGTTTGCGGGTTTATAACCCTAAACCCTAAACCCTCTAAGCCCTAAACCCTATACCCTGAACCCTTAACCCTAGGGTTGGGCTTCAGAACTCACCTGCCCTACATTTCCTATGAGCCCCAGACTTCTCCATGCCCTTCCGATACCGAGGCTGGCTTGCCTCTAGGCTCAGGGTTATATAGGGGTTATATGGGGATAATGGAAAATAAAATGGAAACTACTATTTAGGAGTTTCGGGTGTAGGGTTTCAGGTTTGGGGTTCAGGGTTTAGGGTTTAAGGTTTAGGGTTTCAGCTTCAGTCTCGAAACAGGTCTGTCTAAGTCAATGTTCATGTGCACAACCTCAATCATAGGAACCGCAAGCCTCATAGCCTCCCCAAAATGACATAGAACCCTAAAAGGTCGCCTACATAGACTACCGTCTTTTAACCCTGAACCCTACTTGGAGGGTCAGGGGGGTTGAGGAAGTAGGTTAAGAACCCCTATAAACTGTATAGTGGCCCAGTTATCCTAATTATGAACCTACTTGCCAAGTCCCCATGGCCCTCCAAGCAACCCTAAACCCGAGACCCTGAACCTTAAACCCAAAACCTTAAAGCTTTAACCCTAAGCTTTTTACCCCAAACCCTACAACTTCAACCATAAACCCCGAACCACACTGCAACCCAGCCACAAAGGGCATGCTGACCAGCACCATGGGCTTGGCTAACAAAGGTGTCCAGGGCACTGGTAAGGCCAATACCTGGGTTTAGGGCTTAGAGTTTTAGGGTTTAGGGCTTTAGAATTTCGAGTTTAGGGCTTTAGGGCTTGAGGGTTTAGGGCTTAGGGGTGTCCCCCAAAAGAGGGCTAAGGTTTAGGCTTTCAGGATTTCAGGATTTCAGGGTTGAGGGTTTGGGGTTTAGAGGTTTTGGGTTTAGGGCTCTCAGGATTTTAGTGTTGAGGGCTAGGGGTTTAGAGGTTTAGGGCTTAGGCCTTTTAGGATTTGAGTGTGAAGTCTAGGGCTTTAGATTAAGTCTCAGGGTTAAGGGCCCAAGGATTGAAGGTTTGAATTGTGCAACCAACCAGTCGGAGCCTGTTTAACGGTTCATCTTCGGGAAATGTGGTCGATATTCGAGATTTACAGGTCTTGGCACCCTAAACCCTAAACCGTGAGGCTCCCAGATTCTTCAACCCCAAACCCTAAACGGCGCCATGGGGAGCTAGGGTGTACAGATGTCGGACGAAAGGGTTCCAAATGATGTGCGGGTTTCGGGGTTTAGGGGGTTGGGGGTTTAGGGTTTAGGGTTAACATGATGGTTAATGTAGACCCCTGAGTAATAAACCCCTCCCATTATATAATAGGGATTATAATCGGGATCCTAACATTGAGACCCTTAAAAGGACGGGGTTTATTAGTCATGGGTCTACATCTTAGGGTCAAGGGTTGTTAAGTCAGAGCTTCAAAGGCATTCATAAGGATCTGCCGGGAGATTGTAAGTTTGAGATTGGATTCAATGGAAGGTAACCCTAAACGAAGGTAACCCTAAACCCGTAGGGTTTAGAGAAATTGTTCCAACTCGAGTTTGAGAGCATCGTTCACGCTTAACGCACTTTGAAAAACCTTTGAGGGGATGCTTGGGCATTTCCCAGAATTGGGGTTTGGAGTTTGTGTTTGGGGGGTCCTTATAAAACGGATTTTAAGATTTTGGGGTCTATATTGGGCTCCCCTTATGTATGGAAACTACCACTTCAGATCTGGATTGCGAATCAAGGTTGAAGGAATAACATGGGGTTGATAGGGTTTAGGGTTTAGGGCTGAGGAGTTTCGAGCTTTTGGCTCATGGCTCGATGCTATGTACCTACACTCGACGAATTATGGATATGCTCCAAGATTGGAGCATCAAACGGAGACGAACATGCAAGTGAAATGGAAACTAGCTTTACATAGGGGTCTAGAGGGATTGTATTGCACGCTTGATTCTAATAAGGCTTCCGGGTACCGTAACATACTTATGTGAGACTAGGGCTTTGGGGCTACATTTTACTGATCCCTGGGAATCAGGAAGTATACACCCCCCCAAGCACCCGCAAAGGATCCAACGATTCAATCGTGTGGGATAATATGGAGAAGTCTATGGATTATATTAAATCTGAGTTGCTTTTTGGCCTTAGGATAATATGGGCTCATATTATATATCTGGGTTACTATGCACAGACCCTCATTAGTGGATTATTCCTGCGGTCATGGCAGGGGCGCCAGGTTTGCGGACCTCTCTTGAAGCTCACAGAACCCTCCGCCCAAAACCATAACTGGAGCTTTCTGAGAATTAGGATCCCTTCTGGTAGGTCTCTATAAGCCCTCAATCTTAAACCTGACTATTTCGGGGTCTAGATTGGGGTCCCCCTATTTCTGGAAACTACCAAATCCGTCATCCTACAAATTTCAATAGCCTGGTGCCAGCAAGGAATGGAAACAAAATGGAGACTTTTACTTTTTTGGGATTTAGGGATTAGGGACTTAGGGTATAGGGACATGATTTGGGGTTTGGTATCTTTGGGAGGGCGTTAGTATGAAATGGACGGCAAGAATTAAAACAGGAACTTGCAGAAAAAGTACTAAGGAGATCAATCCCTTTATTCCCTACCTAGGATCCCCAGTAATCCCTAAAAAATAACGTAGACCCCTGATTAATAAATCCCCTCCCCTTACCAGGGATTACAATCGGGATCCTAATGTGGAGAAGCTTAAAAGGGGGGGGTTATGAATCACGGGTCTACATTACTTTCACTAAAGAGGGGGACCCCAATATAGACCCCAATATAATAAGCCTTATTGTAGGGACCCCCTCCAAAAATAGGAATCCTTTGACATAAGGGTGACAAGAGGATACTACCCAGGTACCCAGCTACTCAAGAATCTGCACTTGACCTCGTGGCCACGTCGAGAAAATCCAGAAGCTGGGACCCTGAGCCCTAGGGTTTGGGCTTTGAGGCTCGGGGTTTGGGGTTTGGGTTTAGGGTTTGGGGGTTTAGGGGTTTGGGGTTTAGGGCTTTGATCGTATAATTCAAAACCCTAAATCTCAATCCGGCAATGCATTTAATGGAGAGCTTCTGACTAAAGACTCATGCAGCCACAAAGAACCAAGACGGGACCCCTGTACAAACCCAGGATTGCAGGTGATTCTGCCCAATGACATCACTTCATGCACAGGATCAACAGTTCGCCAGAAATGCCAATGATGAGATTCATCCACGTTTCACGTGGCTGTATCCCAACACGTCCAGATTGAACGTGCTGATGTGCATATTGATACGCTTCTCCATTCGGATAAACGATAGGTGCACCATCGGCGGCATTCAGGAACTTCAAAGGATCTTTGAGCAAACTCTTTCCTGATGCAATCTCAGCCGCAAAGGTTTCGATAGCGTACTTGTTGAACAAACGACAGAATCCAAAGTCTACTCTCCCTTTAACCCTCATATCTCCCCAGGATCCCTGGTGGTAAAACTCTTTGAGAGGCGACCCCCTCAACTCTAAAGCCTACACCATACTCCCTAACCGTACAACGTAAACTCTAAACCCTAAACCCTAAAGCCCAAACTCTGAACCCTAAACCCCAGACTCTGAATGCTAACCTCTACGTCTATAACCTTAGCACCTCCACCCTAGGAGGTTTAGGGTTTAGGGTTTAGGGTTGAAGCTCTAAACCTTAAACCCTAAACTGTGCCAGGGCACCAAGGCTCAGCGCACAGCAATTCCTGAGCTGGGCCCACCGGTCCCCAAGCATACGGGTTATATGCGGTTAAGGGTTTAGGGTTAAGGATTTAGGGTTCAGGGTTTAGGGTTTAGGGTTAAAAGTTTATTTAGGGTTCAGGATTTCGGGTTTAGGGTTCAGGGTTTAGGGTCTAAGGGGGCTAAAATGGAAAACCAGATTGACAATAGATTGGAAAATTAATTGCAAAGTGTGGTCCTTTGGTAGGGATTTGGGGTTTCTGTGGTTTATAAGCTTTGTAGGAAGGTCCTACTGTTGATACTACAAATGATGCATGACTTTCGTATACTGAACTCCCATACTTACTCCCCCTCAAGCCTAAGCCCGCTTCGGGGTTCTAAGCGGCCTCCAGGATTTTCAATATCAACCGTGTTGTTAGGCGTTGGAGTTGAGACTTTAGGATTTAATTAGGGTTTAAGGGATAAGTCATTCGAATAATCGCAAACCGAAAGGAAGCACCATGATGAGTAAAACGGAAACTGCGTCTGAATAGATTCTCTTTCGAATTGTAGAATGTCTGCAAATTAGATTAGAATAGGGTGTGGGAGCGCATTAAGGATATTGGTCATGATCAGGTTTGAGGTTTAGGGTTTAGAGGTCTGGATTAGGGTTTAGAGGTCTAGAGGTTTAGGGTTTAGGGTTTAGGGGTTTGCTTTAGGGTGCGGATGGAGGTGATCTCGCGCAACCTGACAGACCCTGTACTCTAGGACTTACCTTACTGCGGGGGCGGGACCTATGCAAGCTCCGTCATGGTGGGGGTAACAAGAACCGTAAGCCCGATTCAGCAGATCAGTGTTGGGATGAAATTGTTTCCTACAGGAACTACTTGGAAGAGCTGAATTGTTTAGGTGTTGAGATTTAGGGTGCATCTCTACCCTTACAAGCCCAACCTCCTAGAGTCTTAAGCCCTGAGAAACCTACAAAAACTCTGTAACTGCTGCCGGTTCCAATGCGCAGCCCTTGAAACTCTGAAAGTCTAGGGCCCTTAGCCATCAAACTAAAGCATCCAAGCCATCAGACCTAGAAATTTGCTAAGCCTAAACCTCTGGACATCGAAAAGCCCAAGATCCGAAATGGCAGCCACCATTACTACTACAAAACTAACGAGGACAGCAACAACGACGACCACGATGCCGGAGAGGACGACTACCATTTCGTACAACAAATTGTTTTCACTAGTGTTAGTAAGATTCGTATTCCTATTATGAAAAGGCTTCCTATCAGGAAGTCCAGAACACCAACAACCTACTAGTAGCCCTACTTTTGTTCCCAGTGATAGGCCCCCCCTAAATCGTCTAATATGGCAGCCTTATGGGTACACTGTTTAGTCGGTTGTAGATGGGCTGAAAGTTCTCTTGGACCTCCAAGTACGAACCCTAAACCCAAAGCACTATAAACACTGTACCGTGGACCCTGAAATTAAGCCCTATAACCTATAAACCATACAACCCCTATACAACCTGTCAACCCCATGAACCCCTATATTGCCCTATAAACCTTACAAAGCCCTTCAACCTTTATGAGACCCTAAACCCTAAATTGTCCTGCAACAGCCCTTTCAATCCGTTTAGAGTAGCCCTAAACCCTAAACCCTGAACCCCAAACCCTACACTAAAGCCCAAACCCTAAACCCTGAACCCCAAAAACCCAAACCCTAAACCCCAAACCCTAAACCGAGGATCTGCATCATGTTGCCAAGTCCAACCGCAGCCAGTTCTGCATCGTCTCCCTGGTGGCCCAAGCACAGCGTGTTGATGAACCTAGGGCTTAGGGTTGTAGGCTTGGGGGGATTTAGGGTTTAGAGCTTAGGGCTCATGGGAGTGTTACGTTTTAAGTGTTTGGGGCTTGCTTTTTGGACTTTGAATTTCTTAGCGTTTAGGGTTCGGGGTTGCAAGGTTTTATTTGGGAATGGGGTGGGTAGGGGTTAACGACTTGGGGATTTAGGTCTTAGGCTTTAGGATCCGAGGGCTTGTGTTTAAAGTTTCGGGTTGTTGGCTTAGGGCTTAGGGTTCTCGGGGTCGTGTTTAGGGTGTCAGGGTTTCGTTCCTACCGTTGTTCGGCTAAGGTTTTCGAGTTCGCGCTTCGTTTTAAAGGTTGGAGGTTTTGGGTGGCCAGGGTTGCGCTTAGAGGTCTAAAGATTTTGATTTAGGATGCAGACTTGGACCGCTTTGGGTCTGTGACTTGGGGGCTTCCCAAAATTAGGGAAGCCTTTTTGGGGATCCCCATTGTAGTGATTAGAGTTTGGGTACTGCCCCCACCCAGTAACAATCTATATTAGGGGTCCTATTAAGGGCTATATATAACCATATTATATTTAGTATCCAACTGTTACTGAGGGGGGGCAGTACCCAAATTAGAGTATTTTGGGGTCTGTATTGGGGTTCCCCTGATTTTGGGAAACTACCAATTCTTGTTCTGCAGGTGATGAATTCTCTTTGCTGCACCTTGGTTAACCCTAGGGCTTACGGTTTAGGGTTTAGGGTTTAGGGGTTAGGGTTTAGGGGTTTAGGGTTTACGCCCTAAGCCCGAAATCCCGGATTGGCAGTTATCAGCAGGTTGCACCTCCCTGGACAGCCAAGATTTTGTACCAGGAAGACTGCAAGGTTCAACTTCATGCTTCGAAGAGACATTGAAAATCAACATTAAAACGATATATGGGAGCGCCTATGGGTTGTTGAGTTTCAGGGTTTGGGGTTGGCATATTTTCGGTTTTGTACTGAAGTTCCTTTCCGGTGGGCTCTACAACTCAGTCTTTCTGGGTCAGCATGAAAGCCTTGCATAAATCTCATTGAAAGGAAGGAATGCGATTCGAAACATCATGAATACGACTACTGACGATGGAAGCTGTTAGGATCTTATACAGGATACTTTAGGACCACCTCCACCCGATGTAGGGGTGGTGCCCAACCTTGAAAAGTCCAAGTAAAGTGCCGAAAGCAACCCTAAAGCCTAAAGCCTAAACCCTAGCTGGTGGCCCGGTGAAACTCACAGCAAGTCTCATAAACACTGGGGATGAATCAACACAAAAACACTGCCTCAGGGTTTACGCTTAAACTTGGGTCAATGTCGCTATAGGTGTATTCAGGCCTTATTAACTCCAGATTCAGGAGCCATTTCTTTAGGAGGGATTGACCTAAGCTCCTAAACCCTGAGCCAGAATCCTGAGGGAACCCAAATCTCATTCACCTAGAATCCTAAACCCCTGAGCCCACCCTAAACCTTATAGTCCCCCTGAATTAAATAGAATGCGGCTTTGGGTATACTATAATAAGATCCCCGTATACCCCGTATTCTATCTACTTAAAGGGCGACTATAGCCCTGAATCCTGGACCCTGAATGAAGGCCGGTAGCTCGTTCATCAATGTCATCACGTTGTTGAACATCATTGGGGCGAAGATTTGCCACACTTCTCCACATAGCTGCCATTTGGAGGGCCGATCCTTCCAAAGAGCTCAGAGTAATGAGATTTAGCGGAGAACCATGTTCAAAAGAAAGTGAAGGCAAAATGAAATCTGGATTTGTATGGGGGATTTTTGAGATTATAATGTAGAGGCTTAGATAATTAGAATGGGGCGTTTGGGGTATATTGTACTATAGCCATGTGACATGTGAGATTTAGAAAGGTATACTGTTGGTAAGTGCTGCGGCTTCGCAAGAAAAGCAAGACTACTGGCACAGCTTCGACAATGTGCTGCGCTAAAAATATCCGTGTGTTCATGACTCCTCTGCGACGCCTGCTACCCACATGTGCTATGGTCGGTATCTCCCCTTGAACTAGTGGAGGTGGCTTCCTTTCGGGTATATATTAGGGACAATAGTAAACCACCAAAACACCCCTCAAATCCACCCTTAATGGTCCTTCCGCAACCCTACTTCGAGGGTCATGGGCAATTAGTAGGTAGGTGAACAATTATAAGTAGGGTTACTATACGGATTATAGGAGTTATTGACCTACTTACTAAGTCCCCCCGACCCCAGAAGTAATATTTACAATAACCCCACACACTGTGCAGGGTACGATTTGGACGAAACCGAGCCAGAGCCTGGGATTTCGGGGTTCAGGGTGTAGGGCTTAAGTCCTACAGGGAATGCTGAACTCTGCCGCCTACTCAACGGGGGTTTCTGCAAATTAAGGGTCCTCTTGGGGGATGACCCACACAAACCCCAAACCATAAACCCTAAACCCTAAGAGCACTATGCGTCCCAGCATGGTCTTTCCCAGCCTCACTCTCCGTTAGCCGCTCCCTTGCTTGTTGTTCCATAGCTTCGGCCCAGAGCAAGTCCGTTTGATAAGGTGCTTTCTGGGGTTCCAGGTAAGGTTGTGGATGGGTTAATACTTCCGTATCTACTGAAATCACACCTCCTCTCAGGGCCGCTCAATTCTATGGCGAAGACTCAGGATTCAGGGAGTGGCTTTGTGCCTCAACCTAGCGGCGTCCCAGGCCTTGCGGCTAAAGAACGGTCCAGGAGACATGATACAGTTGATAGAGGACGATAGTACCTATCTATCATGGTTTCGGGGAGCTTAGATATACCGGCTACAGTTGCGCTTATGCTCAACCAAGCGTCTGATCCAGGATGTGCTGCAAGCAGGTCTTGGGATTTCGGCAACCCTAAACCCAAAACATGGAAGCCTTTTACAGTGGACCCTGAACCTTAAGCGCTAAACTTCTGAGCCCTAAGTACGGCTGGTGATAGGCCAAAGGCCTAGTTTGGCCTTCGGGTACTAAGGGCTTAGGGGGGTCAAGCTGTGTGTTTGGGGTTAGCGGGGTCATGCTCGGGGAAGGGATTAGGCTCAGGGGCATGGATTCGTTTGCAGGGATTAGGGTTTAGGATTCAGGGCTTAATAAACCTGAACTCTAAGCCCTAGGGCATACACCCTAAACCCTAAACCCCCTTTGGGCTTAGAGCTTAGGTCTTTCCCAACATGCAAGGGTCTGTGCTCTGTAGGCCTACATAAGGTCAGGCACCTGGGGTCATCCTCGAGAGTTGATAATTGGTTTTGGGGTCCCTCTTTTTAGGGTTTAGGGTTTAGGGCTTAGGATATAGGTTTTAGGGCTTAACATGGCCGCTGCTATTTTATGGGGAACCAGAAGATTGACAACCATCCAGGAGGTAGCTGATCAAAAATCCTCATGCCGCCATTCCCCCTGTGTGTTTGTCCCGTAGGGTAAGTTGGGTCATAACCCCCCACACGGCAGCGGTCCGTAAGCGCGCTGTGTCTAGAAAAGTAGTAGAACTCCTTTGACATAGCGTGGGAAGCGCCACTGAAAGGGGGAATGACCTTATGGATAAGGTTAACAATTGCCCGAAAAGGGGAAAGGCTGAGTCTGTAGGTCGTTTAGATCCTCTTTCCTGCTTTGGGCTTACTTATTCGGCAAAGGGTAAACACGCATCTCAACTCCATCATCTTCTCGCCGCTTGCATGGTTGCACCGAGAGGCTCAAACCTATACCACTTCAACTGTAAACCATGGCACTCGCGTTCTTTAACCCACACTTATCACACCCTACCATTCTTCAGAGTGAGGAAGCATTCTTCACAGTGAGGAAATCTCCAGGTACGAGTAGCCTGGAAATCTGATCGTTCAAAGTCGGATCCCCTTAAACAGGGTAATTTAGAATGCTTTCAATTCCCCTATCTAAGGCCCGTTTGGTACCGTTTCCTATATAAACCACCATTTAGCGACAGGTCGGGTGAGGTAATTTGAAACTGCCCAGCTAAAAGTTGAGAAGTACCTGTCTCATTCCTGCCACCACGATGCCAAGACCCTTAAAGCCGAATTCCAAGCATCGGCAAGCTCTAAACCATCTCCAACCCCGAAACTCTCCGAAAGACTGAAATCCTAGCGGGCTTAGGGTTTAGGATTTAGGGTTCCGGGCCCCAGGGCCCACATGTTGGAGCTCTAAGGCAGCAAAGGGCCCTCAGAGTGTAGCCTGCTGCACCCAAAAACCCATCATTTAGGCCCATGGAGCAAGCGCCCTAAACCCTAAGCCCTAAACCCTAAACAACCATAAACACCAAACAACCCTTAACGCAGCATCCCGCATAGCACAAAACAAACCCTAAACCATAAACCTGTAGTCGCCTGAGACCTATCATAACAATGATATCTTGAAGGTTTAGGGTTTAAAGCTTTAAGGTTTAGGGTCTAGGGTTATATTCTAATGAAAATTAAAGGTAATTTCCTAGGAGACTCCAGAAACTCTACACCCAGGCCCCTGCGGCTTTGGAAGGATCTTCGGGCTTGACGCCTGCGGCTCTGGGGTTTGATGTGCATTCTTGGAATGAATGCGAAGGAAGACTTAGTAAGCAGGTGAATGATATGGATAATCGGGTGCGAAAAGGATTCGCACCTAATTTTGGGGTATCTTTACCTTCTCCTAGGGGTCAGGTTAGGGTCTAGGCTGGAGATCAGAGATAGGTTTCGGGTTTTGAGGATCAGTTTCAGGACTAGGGTTTGGGGTTTAGAGTTGGGGTTGTGGGAATGGCGGTTTACTAGGCTCCAACACCTGTTTTGTGCCTCTGCATGGAAGACTTAAGGATTGAGGGTAGCAAAGTCGGCCCCGTTTAGGGCTTGAGGTAAGCAATGGCGGTCTGGGGGGAAAGCGTGAAGGTTTGATGCTTATAGTCCCCCTTAAGTAGATAGAATATGGCTTTGGGTACATTATAATAAGAGCCCCATATACCCCATATTCTATCTACTTCAGGGGGACTATAAGCACTGGGAATTAGAGATTGGGGATTCGGGATGTGAAGGGTTTACAGGTCTTAGACCCTAAATCCTAAGCCTTAATTTCTTGGTCCAGGAGCGAGACGGGGTTCCTTGGGGTTTGGGGAGTGTGGGGTTTTGGGTGTGGCGAAGATGACTAGGCTCGCTCGTGCAGGGGTAGTTGCAACAACTTATGCTCTAGACTCTTGACGCAGCCCCAGCAAACCCTAAACCCCAAAGCCTTAGACCTTAGCCCTAACACATCAAACCCCGGCTACCGACAGCCTTATGGGTTATAGCTACTAATTAAGGGTTGGTTATTCAGGAATACCAGCCTTAAATCCCTCAACCCTAAACCCTAAACCTTAGATGCCTCACAGGGTAACTTTCAAAGGGTTTATAGGGGCTATATGGGGATGTATAGGGTTTAGGGCTGGGGGTTTAGGCACTGTTGGACGACTAGACGCCACATGACTCACGGCATAGGTCTCCTGCTCGACCTTGTCCTCTTGGGCGGTTCCAGACACATCGGAAAGGGGGTTGACCACGTCTTCGTAGTCCTGAGAGTCCTTCAGAAGAAAATGTTCGTTTCCCAAAATAGGGGGGCCCAATATGGACCTAGAAAAGCATAGTCCTTATTCTAGGGACCCCAAGAAATACCCCCAATTTTGGGAAACCACCAAACGCTGAACCCTAAACCCTATTTGGGCAAGCCCCCATATCCAGCTCAGTTCCATGCGCTCCTTTGCGGATGCCCGTGCCGCTGAGAGAAAGAAGGCTCGAATAATTAGCCCTTTTGCTTGCTGGATTTAATAGGGAATATGGGAATATATTCTAGAAAGGGCCCCCACCCACTAATAGCGACCACAAGAGGTAATGGTGGTCATATTAAGGTCCATAAATATTCCTAGTATACCACTATTAGTGGGTGGGAACCCAACCCAAAATATATTATGTAGGGATCATATAGGGATGATATTTCCGTCTTCCCTGCTAAGAACTAGAAGGATTCCACCACGAAGTCCTGGAGCCGTTTGCGGCAGTTCCTGCTGGTCTTGCGGGAAGTCTACACAATTCCGAAACCCATACTGGTGTTGTTGAACCCAAAGCCTGAACCCCAACCCCTAGGCCCAGCCCTAAATTAGGATTTAGGGTTTAGGGTTCAGGGTTGAGGGTTTAAAATTTAGGCCCTAAACCCTCAAATTCTGGTGATTCAAGGATGCAGGCCTCAATCGGGGCGAAGTTGATGCTGTAAAGGGCAATGTTCAAAAATTTGGCTAGTCGGAATGTGAGCCTCACTATGACATCTCACAGACGGTTTAGGGTTTAGGATATAGGGTTCAGGGACTTGGCAGAATTAGTCCTGAAAACTGCAAAGCTGCCTTATGATGATTGGGATCCCATGGGGCAAAGCTCAGGGACTGCACCAAGGCATTTTCGAAATGCTGAAGACATGTGAGCTATAGTCTAAACTCCTAGTATCAGCTGTAATAACCCCTATAACAGTCCCCTATATAATCCCCTATATAACCCCCTTTAAGGAGTTTAGACTATGGCTCATGTATGAGGGTCCATGTCAAGAGCCAACCTTAGGGTTTAGGTTTAGGGTTTAGGGTTCAGGGTCTATCACAATATTGGGATAATGGAAAAGAAAATGGACTACTATAGTATATATTGGGGTAATATTGGGATAATGGAAAAGAAAGTGGAAACTACTCTGAAGACATATATGAGGGTCCATGTGAAGAGCCAACCTCTTGAAAACACAGACCTTTAGTTGCAAGATTTCAGCCGCCAAAACGGCCACAATCACTTTAAAATCATGCCTTTGTCAGGCATGGGTCACGCGGGAAGGTATGGTGATTTACAGGCTGAGTACTGAGTGTGGCCATCTGAACCTTTCACTGTGTGGAGGACCGTCTCAAGAACTTCTAGCGCTCCTGGACCACCGCAACCTCCATTCAAAGGGAGGAGCAAAAACTCTCTGATTCTCGAAAGCATAGCTTGCTATTCTCTGTTGGGTTCAAATGCAATACAAGCGAAGAAGTATATCCAGTAACGACTCAGACGGCTGGGTGGGGAGTCCTCTTTTAATCACGGAACAAACCCTTCCAAAATATTCGGGAACCAGAAACCGAAGGTTCCAAACCTTTAGGGTGCGAACTTAAAGCTTTAGTGACATAGAAAAACCTCAACCCTAAACCCTGAATAGTAGTTTCCATTTCCTTTTCCATTATACCTCCCTAAACCCTAAACCTTTAACCCTAAACCCTGGACCATAAGCCCATGTCAAAAAGCCCATGGCCAGGTCAGGAAGGATCCTACTGCCGTGAGGCATCTCAAATCACATGCACGCGGGCTTAAGCCCTAAACCGTAAACCCGAAAGTGTTTAGGGTTCACTCTCAATAACCAAACCCTGGCCCTTCAACACCCGACGCAAAACGCTGTTGTAAAGGTCAGAAGTATACATGCATCATGCTGCGAAGCTGCAATTCCACACTTCAAGCCCAATACCGGGAACTGGTAGGGCTTAGGGCTTAGGCAAATTAAAGACCCCAGCCAACGCCTGAAGCCGGGGGACCCCAAGCACTAAGCTCCAAACCTCGAACTCCGAAGCACTTAACCCCAGACCCTAAGCTCTGAATTCCTAACCCTGCGCTCTACCTCCCCAGCCTTACGTCCTAAAACCTAATTCTAATGCCACTAAGCGAGCCCCAAATCCAAAGCCCCAACAACCCTGAACCTGAAGCCCTAAACATCCAGCCCTTCAGCCTTTTGTGAAGGCTGCGGTCGCTGTTTTGCGATGGGGGGTGCCTGTGCTTTCGGTTTGGGTTGCAGCGTTGTGGGCTGAGGGTTTTTCTGTTTTTGGGCAGGCCGTCGGAAGGGCTTTGGGTTTTGGGGGGTTTAGGGTTTAGGGGATGTACTTACTGGTTCCTAGCAGTGGATATGGAATATATTCCCTACAATACAACATATTCCTAGATTCCCTACTAACCCCAATAAGTTGAGGCCTTAAGGTTTGCTTGGAGGGTCAGGGGGATTTAACTTAATAAGTATACTTATTACCCCAATAATAACCAAAACTATCCCCATTATTAACCTATTTACTAAGTCCCCCTGACTCTCCAAGTAGGGTTAAAGGTCTAGGGCTTGGGGGCTAGTCTTTCCAGCTCGAAGGTTCTCGGCTGAAGGGGCTTTCTTCCTACGGTTGATACTAGAAATCCTGCATGACCACAGGTACACTAAACATTGGAAATCATGGTACTAAAGTACACTAAGGTAAGGCAGGATCTTTTAGTATCAGCCGTAGGGTGTTTGGCTTGCAGCTTGGGAGGCTAGGGTTTAGGTGCTTATGGTTTAGGGTTTTGGGTTTTGGGCTTAGGGTTTAGGGATTTGGGTTTTGGGCTTAGGGTTTAGGGATTTAAGTTGATATGATTAGGGTTTCAGCCTTTCATGCGGTACAGACTGAGGGACTAGGCTTTGGATTTTTGCAAAGCTTGCTCGTGAATGCCGCTGTTCCTGCAAGATGTGGGATGCTTCTTTAGGAAGTAGGTCAGTAGCGGGATCACTGGGGTCACTATATGGCTTAGAGCCTTAGAGGGGTCACAAGTCTACGTACATGGCTGAGGTTGAGGGGTTCACCGCACAAATGTAGACGAAGAAGACTCAACACATGTAATAGGGCTCGGGTGGGTTTATACTTACAAGAGGGCAATTTCGGTGACGTTGGGCGACCCCCAATCCTTTTACACTACTATACACTTGGAAGATAAAATTCGTAGAAGAAAATCACAAGAGGGCCTGAATCCTCGACAGAATCTAAACCCCGAACCCCGAACTCTAAACCACAAACACATATCCGGGTGCAGGCCGTGGCCATACTGTTGATACCGAAATCCCTCTTTACGGTTCAGGGTTTAGAGTGCCGGCATTTTAGTCCACTGTAGCTCTGATTTGCGATGTAGAATTCCACTGCCCACGTGACCCCACATATAACCCTCCCCGAACAAATGATATGGCCCCATTTGAAAAGACATTAGTCTTTGGAGGGAAGAGGTAACTTTCCATGTTAGTTTGGGGAAGAAGGATTCGTAATTGCCTATATGCAGCGCCTTTGTGCTGAACCCTAAACCCTGAAGCCTAAACCCTGAATCCTAAACCCCGAACCCTAGACCCGAGCCCCGGGGAATCACAGTGACTAACCTGCTAAACAGACAAAAGGCGCCTTGTTCACCATTCCCACAATCCCAATAGCTTTAGGGTTCAGGGCTTCGGGTTTAGGGTTTAGGGGATTCCCTGCGAAGTACCTCTCGATGGCTTCTTTTGATGGTATCAAAAACCCCTGAGCACTAGAGCTCTGAGACCAATCCCCGAACCAACCTTGCGCTGCAAATCCTGAACCCTACACCCTCAAACTCCAAGAACACCCCATCTTCTTGCCCAAATATATATATATATGTACGCATATGTGCATATAATGGATGCGGAACATCCGCACTAGTCTCTCCAAACCATAGCCAGAACGAAAACTATAAGTCACAAATTAGTTAAGCCTACTTAGAGGGGCAGGGGTATTCAGTAAGTAGACTTAGAACCCCTTTATAACCCATATGGTGTTCCCATTCATCCCCGTTATTAATGTTGCACTGGCTTTAATGAAGAGACCTTGAATAATGTGTTGGGAAGACTTTCAATAATGTGTTTTGATTTTGGGGCTTAGAAACACGGGGCCGCATTCAAACCATCCCTTTTAAAGTAATCCCCAAGGCCTCCCGAGGCCCTTAGTACCGTGGGACTCCTCTTCAGAGTCCTTAATTTAAATTTTTCCAAGGGCCCTATTGAAGGAGGGGGAAGGGGGCCCCCAAGATTAGACAAGGTCCAACCTTAGCCCTCTTCTAAGTCCCCTTGACCCTCCAACTAGACACCCTAAACCTTAGGACCGGAAACCAAGCTTCTACATGCCCAAGCAGATATTGAAACTCCTAAGCCCTAAAACCGTAAACCCTAAACTCTCGAACCCCTAAACCGCCCCAGACGGCACGCTGCAAACTCGCAAACTCTAAGCCCTAAAAGCTGTACCGTGTACCTTAAGCTCAACAACTTGAATTGTTTTCTACCTACCTAGGTTTAGGGCCGCGTAGGGTTTACGGTCGCTATTTGTGTACCTCACACCTACTTATATGTGTACTTATAAGCAGAATAGGGCCCACCAAGTCCCCTAATGTGGTTAATTTTGGTTATAACTTATAACTACAACTAAAAAGTATCTTGTAATTACTAAGCCCTAGATCCCCGCCGACTCGATGTGATTTCCGGTTGAAATTCCGTTGGGGTGGGGGATAAGTACTCATGGACCTCCGAACCCTAAGACCTAGAGTATAAAACCAAAACCCCTGAACCTTCAAATCCAAAAGCATAGGCTTCACTTGCCTTGGGCGGTGCCGCGGGCTGGGGTGGCGGTGGCCTCGGACCCCGGGCTTCTTCCAATATAATTCATGGAAAATCAGATGGAAAATTCGAAAAATGAAAGGATGCAATTGTTTAGGGCCTTGGCTTTAGGTCTACAGTCAATATTTCCCCATGTAACTAACGGACATGGCTCCAGTTGGGAACATATTGGGGGGCAAATTTAAAGTATCAAGTGGGCCCCTATGCCACTCCGAATATGGACAGAAGCTTCTGTGAGGTTTTAGGACTGCCACGCGCTTCCAATGGTTTTGCTGCACTACAGACAACACTGAGCGGCGCGCGTATGTTAAGTTTTCAACCAATTGGGAGACAACCAAAGATTGGGCCAAGAAGAGGGGTGTGCATCCCCACGCCGCTCCAAACTCCAAAAAGGCCCTATATGCCCCATGCATTCCCATTACATCCTAGACGCTAAACCCTAAACCCTAAACCCCTTGTCTCACCCCCATGAAGAGGCCCTGGAATGGGGACCGGCTCATGTGGATGAGCAAAGAGGTGTCGCTTATTTTTGGGGAAACTCAGGGTTGCGGGCTTATGCACAATGTATAGGGTTAATTCAGGTCCTGAGTTTTGAGTGAATTTTAAGCCAGTTTCAGTTTTAACTTTTCCCCTATACAATTTGCATTTATCTGTGCTCGAAGGTTTAGCGCGTAGGGTTCCCCAACAACTGTCCATACTTTCCGGTGCCAATAGAAATATGGTAGGCAGCCTGAACAACCTTTCCAGTAGCATGGATACAAAGGCAAGCTCCCTCTACACACTCCTCCAAACCCAACAAAGGATCCATTTTTGCAAAATCCTTTTACCCCGCAACACTGAACCCTTGACAAACTTGCACACTTCACAGACCCTGATTCATACTCCACAACCACAGACCACCAACTGCCTAAACAACTAAAGACCCTGAACGCCTAGATGAATCCTAAAACCTAAACTCCTAAACCCATAAATCCTTAAGCCTATATATACCCCTATATAATCTCAGCTTCTATTTTATGATCCATTTTCTTTCCCGTTTGATTCTCTACTATGCGGGGGGGTCATATCCCTAAATCCTAAACCCCCCGCAATCCCAAGGCCAACAGCAGATTTGAGCTGGCTGCGCTGGTGGCGGCGGCCGAGGAGGTGGATTTATGGCCCAAGGCGCTGTCCTAAGGCTCAGGGCGATTAATGAACCCCCTCCTTTTAAGGGCCTAAACATTAGGATTTCTATTAGAACCCCTATTAAGGGGATCTTGAGGCTCAAGGCTTAGAAGCCTTTAGGGTTTAAAATTTACCGCTTAGGGTTAAGGAGTTCTCCGGGTGAGTGTAACCCAAGGCTTTAGGTTTTAGGGTTTAGGGGTCTAGGGTTTAGGGTTTAGGGAATGAAAGCTGCAGCTATAACCCACCTGTGAGCCCTGTAAGCTCTCTAACTTACGTGCTTCGAGTTGGGTTATACCAACAGTTCTTGTTGGGTTAGAAGTACTGAACTCTTCGTCCCCATGAATCCCTACAAACCTCGAGATTCCATCGAATCTTAACTGACTTTCCATTGTTGGGGGTAGGTTATGCGCGCTAAACCCTGAACCCTAAATCTAAAAGTAACCGTGCACTTTCCATGTCAAGCTCCGGGCCCTTTTAAAGTTCAGGGAGTTGCAGATTTTGAAGTTTACAGCTTGGGGTTTGGGGTCTTTCAGGGTTTATTGATTTAGGGGGTTAGGAGTTCAGGCATCAAGGGTTCCGGATTTAGGTCCGCCAAGTTCTGCTCGGAGCATGTGGAACTTGGAGAATGCACGGCAGCTATTGATAAGCCAGGGTGAAGTAAGCTTGGTTTCCGGGCGGCTGTTAAGGAACTTAAACTAAGTTACTACTATCTCATTTATATATGTATATACCCATATTATGGTAACTTAATTTTAGAACTTCATGGTAACCCAACTGTTTTTCATCGATTGCGAGTCATAGTCAAGATGCCCGGGGCTTATTCGTCCCAAGCAGCTGTGACTGCTAGTATTGGCTGGGTACTGCCCCCAGCCTGTAACACTCTAAAAGGGGTCACAATGGATCATAGGAAAGGCTCTATATACCTCCCAGTGCTAAAGAGTCAAATCTCTGAAGCCCGACGCCCCATGCCATGCTTTGAAGGTCAGAGGGGCTGAATAAATATACTTACAAGCCCCTCAAGCCATACCCGCTCATCCCCCTCATCAACCTACTTACCAAGTCTCCGTGACCCTCCAAGCTTGCCTGAAGACATGCCAACGTCCATGCCAAGCAACATCGGCTGGCTCCTTGCGCTGGGCATTGCGGGGATTACCCTCCCCAAGCTAGGATAGACCATGGTTTAGGGTTTAGGGGCTCCCATACAGAGCACTGTCCTTATGAAACGGGGCTAGGTTAGGTTCCCTGTTAGTTTTGAGGAGAGTACATGGAGGGGCAGGGAGACTTAGGGAGCCAATGATGACGAGAAGTGAGATTACTGTATGGCAGAAAGGGCTTCTGCATTCCTCAATCCTCAACCCCGGAACCCCAAACCCTGATCCCTAAACACTAAACCCAAAACATACTTACAAAGTCCTCCTACTCCTGACCCTCCAAGTAGGGCATAGGTTTGCCTGGCTGTTCCCTGGGCACACTCATCTGGGCACTCGAAATCCAAAATTCCATGGCCCATTGCTTACTTGGAGGTCCATGCTTGGAGGGTCATGGGGACTTAGTAAGTAAGTGAATAATTAGTATAGCTAGGGTTACCATATGGGTTATAGGAGGTATTAACCTACTTACTAAGTCGCCCTGACCCTGCAAGTGAGTACTTATAATCAACTTATAGGGCTTAGGGCCTAGGATTTAGGCTTAAAGGGTTTAGGGTTTGGACATCCATGGGTACTAGCAACCTGCCCTAATATGAGCTATCATCTAAGCTCATAGTGTCCCCTTAATAAACCCTAGGACACTCCCCTATATAACCCCCTATAAACCCCCCCTGAAGGAGTTTCGACCCTAAACTAAACCCTAAACCCATATGTAACCGCCTTTAGAGAGTTTAGATTATAGCTCGTATTGAAAAGTCAAATGGACTCTCGGGGCTTATCGGGAGTTGAAGCGTCTCGGGGTAGTAACTATCATACTAAACAGTAAAGCCTAAACCCTAAACCCTAGACCGTACCTGTAACAAAACCCAACAAACACCGCCCAAGTCCCTAATAGGGTTGTTAGGGCTCCCCCTCACTTAGCCCTAGATGACCCAAAACAGCCTAATTAAGGGAGAACCCATTGGAGGAAGTATAGGGGGTGGTCAGGGAACCATGATACAAGTACCCATGGACCTTCAAGTATAGAGCTTGAAGAAACCGGTTTTGGAAAGTCCGTCCGAAGTGTGTGTTCAGGGCTGCGTGAATGTGTGCTCAATTATTGGGTGTTTAGGGCTTAAGGTCTAGGGATTAGGGGTTTGGGATTAGGGTTTCGGGCAGTTGCGTTATCTAATGGATGCAAACAAGGGACTCTGCACGATACCTCTGCTCTAAGTTGAACATTCCTTGATTTCTATTCTCCTACAAAGAACGAAGATCCTTCTTGCAATGACACGAGGACACCCCTACACAAATGAGTATAAAGGACTCGACCTTTGCTAGGGTGTAGGGTATGGGGTTCAGGGGTCAGGGACCATAAGCTCTACTGGGAAATCCTCCTTTACAGTACGCCCCGATGGCCAAAAATGCAAAGCAGGTTCAATAACATGCCGAAAATTCCGGTGCCTCTTTGGGCCCGTAAAAAAATACAGTCCAGCTCAACCCTCGACCCTGTGGTCCCGCCCGCCGTGGTGTTCTTCTCCAGTCGAAGATCCTAAAATAGCTTAAACCTGGGGAAATGCAGTAGGTAAGGGACACAGTGGGATTTCATGCTGAGGGCTGGGGACCTCCTCAGCTACGAATCCAATTAGAGCCCTGGATCCCAATGTCCCGCACCCTTGGCCCTAAACCCGAGTGACAAAATCCTAAACCTCAAGCCTCCCAAACCCTCATCCCTCAAACAAGCTCTTTTCCCTAAACCCTACTTGGAGGGTCAGGAGGACTTAGTAAGTAGGTTAATACCCCCTAATTAAAACCCATATGGTAACCCTAGTTATCCCCATTATTAGCCCACTTACTAAGTCCCCATGACCCTCCAAGTAGATCCCCTGCACCTCGAGGCCCAAATCCTCAAACCCCTAAACCACTAAACCCCTGACGGTTGTACTTGGAACGCCCTATAATGATTTCTGAATGGACCCCCTTAAAAAACAGCGAAGGAAATTAGACCTGATCCCGGAATGCCATCCAGCTAACCCCTAAACACTTGTTCAAATCCTAAACCCCTGAACCCCCAACCCCTAGATCCTCTCAACCCTCTACTCTATACACCCCTGCTATATGTAACTCCTATCATCCCTTGAACACCCTATACCCTAGGCCCGAAACCCTAATTGAACCCTAAACCCAAACCCTAAACCCTAAACCCTAATCCCTGAACCCTGATCCCTGAACCCTAAACCTCAAGACCTGAACCCTAAACCCTACCTAGACCCTCCAATGTAGTACCTTGTTGGTAATCCTAAAAAGAGTCCTAACCAAAAAACCGTACCAAACCCAAAAAGGAACTACATTGGAGGGTCCAGGTAATCCCTTAACCCATTTCCATTTTCTCTTCCATTAGCCCTGTATAACCCCTATATAACTAACCCCAATATTATACTAGTTTCCATTTGTTTTTTTATTAACCCTATAATCCCTTAACCCATTTCAACGGCCCAGTGTCAAGCCCGCAGACTTTGACCGCGCTTGCGGCGGAGTCGAGGGGGGCTGCGGTTGGAGACGCCTTGTTTTAGGGCTCAGGATTTAAGATTTAGGCTTTAGGGTTTTGGGGTTTAGGACTTAGTTGTTAGGATTTGGGGTTGCAGATCTATGGTTTAGAACTTGGGGTTTAGGATTTAGGGTTTAGGGCTTGGGGTTCAGGATTTTGGGTTGAGGTTCAAGGTTTAGGATTGCGGGCTTAGGGTTTATGATTAGGGGTCAGGGATTATGGTGTAGGGTTGAGGGCCTGAGGCGTAAGAATGAAAAATTGCAGGAAGTAAACGGACAAGTTGAAAGGAAGACAATGCCCGAACGGAGAACGTCGATACTAAAAATTCTTCTGCATAGCACTAAGTACCTCATACCTTGGGAATTCTAGTGTGTGACTAAGCTGATGCAGGATTATTGGTATCGGCAGCGTAAGGGCCAGCACATTATCAGCCAGCGCAACTCGTCTGACTGGTCCAACTAACTCCTCCGCCAAGGGGTGGGTCGACATGCTCGTTGAATTATCTTCTGTGAGAGCGCAGAGCTCCGACTCCGCAGTTGACACCGTAACGAACGACTGTCTTGAAGAATGGAAACCAATGATACCGCCACACCAAAAAATGACCATGCCAGTCTGGCTCCTTCCTCCTCGCGGGGTGAAGGACGCGTCACTTTGAACAACCAGAGTCGTCTCGTCGTAGTCGCCCTCGTTGTCCGTCGAAGACGGCGTGTACAACACCCGATGGTCTGGGATATGTCTCAAATACTTGACAATTTGAGTGGCCATGGAGATGGCCCTTTCCGGAGCCTTCGACAATACCAAGGCAACACCCCCAAACCCTTCACCCCAACCGCGGCAAACACACATTTCCCAAACGGCCCAAAAAAGACCATTGTAGTTCCCCCTTCCACCCAATATTGGTCTCTCAAAGGGGATCCTCAGAAACCGTACTTGGAGGGTCATGGGGCCTTAATAAGTAGGTTAATATTTAGGGTAACTAGCGTTATCAAAGGAGTTATAGGGTTGTTAACCTACTTACTAAATCCCACTGAGCCTCCAAGTACGGGTAGATGGGGATTATGAGGGGATTTTGGGTCCCCGTGAAGCATTACATAGGAATACCTTGAGAGAATCCCAATATGAAGCTAGGGGTGTGGGTTCAGAAGGGGCTATACAAGGGTCCAGGATGCAAAAGGATGTGGGGCTTAGGTGAACTCTAAAGCCTAATCCCTGATTCATTTCTTTTAAAGCAGAAGCAGGAAAGAAACCTAAACCCTAAACCCTAATCAGATCCTTCAACCCTAACTTTGGCAAATATCCCAAGCAAACCCCCTAAACCCTCAACCCTAAACTCTTTGATAAAGCAAACAAATTTTGCGTGCCGGAGAGCTGGTCGAGGAAGAACGGCAAGTCTACCATTGCCTTCTAGGGATTATGGTCCCCCTGAAGTAGATAGCATATGGGTATATGGAAATCTTCGTATAATATACCCAAAGCCACATTCTATCTACTTCAGGGGGACTATAAACCCTAAACCCTAGATAGTAGTTTCCATTTTCTTTTCAATCATCCCAAGATAACCCCGGTATATCCCCTACATATCCCCCTATAATCCCATGTGACCTTATACCATAATTTTTACGGTTTAAGACTTTTGGTAAAGGGTTTGATTTAGGGCCTGAGGTTTGGAATTCTGGGTTGGGGGACCCATGTTTTGAGATTGGGAGTTTGGGGTGAAGGGCCTCAGGCTTCAAATGTTGACCCATACCGACGTTCGAGGCTTAGGCGTTAGGCGTCAAAGTGCTCAACCCCAAACTAGACACTAAACTCTATACCGTAAACTCTACACTCTTTAGGGTGTAAGCCTGCTCAGGATTTACGTTTTACCGTTAAGGATTAGGGCTGAGGGCCTTGGGCAGAGGCTCACGGATTCAGGTATCTGTGTTTAGGGTGTAGAGCTTTGGGTTTAAGGTTTAAAGCTTTAGGGACCCTAAACCCTAAACCCTAAACCTTTAGGGTGACCCTATCAGTTTCCAGGCTAATGTTGTTCGGGTCGTTCGCAGAAAGAAGAGTTCATAAGACCTGCACTTCCCCTAAACTCATGGCACCAGACAAAGGGTTAGGGTTTAGGGTTTAGGGCTTGGGCACCTGAAAAAGGACCCCTTTGTAGACGACTACTGTCCTTTCACAGGAGACTACTGTCCTTTCACAGGAGCTATATGAGGTTCCAACCCTAAACACTAATTGAACCCTAAACCATAAACCCTAGAAGCTTCTGACAACGCTTGGTTCGACAGCTAGATCCACGCGTCTGTGGAGCTCGATTGCACAGCTGGAAAAGCTCTGAGGGGCTACGCATTTTGTTGTATCAACCTGTCAAACTGTGGAAGCTGCAGTGTCCATGACGGATAGGTGTAAATTCCTAGCCAACATAGACATAGCCCTCAGTTCATATACACCAAAAAGACGTCGAGCGATTTTAAAGTCGGCGGCAGATCTCGGGCTTCACAACGTCATCTGTTTCAGTTGGGTCTGCGGCAGAAGGGTGTCTGGTCTCAACGCTTTGGCAGGAATGCTGGTCAACTCCAGTTGGGCACCCAATCGGTACCAAATCTGTGCAGCCTCTTCACCCGGAAGAAAGCCATGTGCGGCAGATGAGATGTACCTACCAAGCCATCGCAGAGCCTGTCTCGCACGGATTCCGGCCCAACAGCAGTAGACAAGTTATGTTAGCAATGAGTCAAGACAGAACACTCAAGAAGGAGCTATAGGACGTGGAACTTAAGGGGCTTCAAGACGTACATGAATCTAGGTGTGGATTCTGTGGCTTCGACTTCTGCAGGGAATGTCGCATGGATTCAAAATTGTCTGCTGGATTCTGACTACTCATGGAGCTGGGCCCTGAAACTAACGTGGCATGCAAGATGAGGTCTCTTCACAAAGACTGCAGCCCTTCCGCCGGTTTCTATGCTAGTTTACGGATCTCGCATGTCGGGTTCCATGTCACTTTGGGGAAGGTATGCCACAAGATGTTCAACAAACTTCGCCTTAGCGGCATAATAAAAGGACTTGCCTGAGCAATGGGAATTTCCATGTGAAACCGTAAAGGAATAGCCATCCCACAAGCTAAAAATGCTCTAAGGAAAATTGCGTATAATTCTGAAACCCCGAAAGACTCAAAATGCGCCTACATCCTACCTTCCACAACCATAGGAACACTCGACCCTTTGCAATCTACGCTTCAAGCCTACTACCCCATATATCTACTGCAGTCCCCATTGCCGCCACAAACCTACATCCTAAACTCCAAGCCCTGATACCTCAAACCTCGACTCTCGACCATGAAGACAGCCCAGGTAAACACTACCCAACCCGTAAAACCTAAACCCTACAGCCCTAAACCCTAAAAAGCCCTAAAACCCTAAACCCCTAAAACCCTAAAACCCTAAAGCCCGAAACCCTAAACCCCTAAAGCCCTATACCCTAAAGCCCTAAAACGCTAAAGCCCCGCCTCCACCTGCGGAGCATCCCATTGTTCCTTGGCGGCACGCCTTCGCGACTCCCTGGATCGGCTCTTGGGATGTTTAATCTGGACCCATGATTAATTTAGGCTATATAGGGATAATGGAAAAGAAAATGGAAACTACTATTGAGGGTGTAGGGTTGAAGGTTTAGGGTTTGATTGATAAACCCCCTCCGTTTACAAGCCTTAATATATCAAACGGATGGGGTTTATCAATCAGGGGTCTGGGTTAGGGGGTTTGGGGTTCAGAGCCTTCAGTGCTTGTGGGATTAGGGTTTAGGATTGCATAGGGGAAAATAGGGGATTCTGGGGAACTTGATTTTGGTGTTCCTTGAGGGGTTTAGGGTTTAGGCCTTATTTGCAAGCGTGGAAGTTCCATGTCCCTAGTTGTGGGCGAATCTTAGCTAGAGTTTGGTGTTTGTTGGCCCTGCACGATTTGGTAGCTGCCAGAAATAGGGGTACCCAACCATAGACCCCAAATTCCTATAATCTTATTATGGAGACCCCTCAAGAGGGAGCCCTAATTTTGGGAAACCCCCATCTGTGTATGCTGAACTCGAATTTAGAGCCTCTAAACCCTAAACCCGTAGACCTGTAAACCCTAAACCCCTGAACCCCTAAACCCTAAATCCCTAAACCCTAAACCCAATCAGTAACCAAAACAATCCGTACATACTGGCATTACATACCCCGGCGTTTCACAAGGATATATAGGGATGTATAGGGGTATATATGAGAGTGAGAGAGAACACAAAACTACCTTGCGATTTGACAATGTTATGATTTAGGGTTAGACGGTTCATGGCTAATACTAAAAAAGGAAGCTCCCACCCCCCCCACCCCCACCCCCACACACATACACACACTCACACACACACACATCTAAAAATAGAAATGGTCCGTAAGAGACTTTTTATGAAGCGTGGGCCTATTTGATAGCGGGCATGGGGGGTGGTGCTTAATATATATCAGTATAAAGGGATTACTAGCGACAGCAATGATTACACATGCACGTCTGGCAAGCAACAACGGCCAGGCAACTGTTTTTTGAAATATGTAAGAACTTTTGAAAACATCGGCACCAGCAGAAGCCCAGTGGGCTATGTGGGGCTTCTGAAGAAACTATAATAAGGGTGTAACACCCTAAGTGAGAGGCCAAAACCTTCCGTTGCTGAAGGAAATCTTGCAGCCCCTTTGTTACCCTCAACCCTACTTGGAGGGTCAGGAAACTTCGTAAGGAGATTAATAACCTTTATAACCCATACTGTAACCCTAGTTATTCTGATTATTGACCTACTTACTAATGCCCCATGACCCTCCAAGTATTAGCTCACAAAAAGTTACATCCTGAATCCTGAGCCCAACCCCCGATGATACCATGGATGGAGGAAATCTTGCACCAGCTTATATAGCCTATACAATAAACCCTGAACCCTAGACCCTAAACCTTAAACCCACCCTAAATTCTAGACCCTAAACCACCCTAATTACTAGACCCTAAACCCTAAACCCTGATACCCCAGTAATTACAAGGGCTCGGGAATGCAAAGCAGTGCAAGAATGCCTGCATCCACTGTATCGTATCCCTATTGAAAAGCTGCTATAAACCACGCGAATCCCTCAAGGTTTAGGGTTTAGGATTTAGGTGTAAAGTTTAGGGTTGGGAGCTACGCCCTAAATACCAAACCGAAATCCCTATACTTAAGCCCCAGAACCCAAGCACTAACACAACATCCCGGATCCCTTAATCATTTACTCTATCGGCTTCGGAACACTTCCAAACAGAGGTTTGACTGAGTTTTTGAGGGGTTGGGCATAAGCAAAGACAAAAGCTGTGTTCAGAACCCTAGCTTTGAACACCCTCTACCCTAAATGCTGAGTCCTGACACCCTAACACCCTTAAACGACATTACCAGCGCTGAACCTACTATCCTAACTACCCCAACTGGCGTAAACTCAACCTTCTAAGATCCCACACCCCAATACCCTTAAACCCCGAGCCCTTATCCCCCAAAACCCTCAATGACTTGAGCAACGTGGCTTGAGCTCGTCTCTTTCGCTTTGGTCCACCGGGCAGCGATATCTCCTAAGGTTGCTGGGCTTAAACCCTAAACCCTAAAAACTAGACCAGAAAAAAGTTGACATGGGATTTAGGGTTTAGGGTTTGGAGGCTTAGGGTTTGGGATTTAAGGTTAGGGTCAAGAAGGTTAAGATTCAGGGTAGGGGATTTAGGGTTGAGGTTCAGGCTTGGAGATTTGGGGTGTAGGGCTTAGGGTTGAGGTTCAAGAATGGGGTTTAGGGTTTTGGCTTAGAATTTTGGATTAAGGGTTTGTGGTTTAAGGTTTTGGCTTGGGGTTTGGGATTGAGGGTTTAGTGCATGCCTTCTGCGCCAAGAATGCTCGGAAACGTTGACTCCAATCCCAATAACTTAATGCTGGCTTCGTGTTTAGGGTTTAGAACTACACCCAGGCCCCTAATTCCTGTAATCCTACACCTTGAAGCCCTATACCCTACACACTCTAAACCCTAAACCCTAAAATCCTAAACCCCTAAACCCTGAACTCTGAACCCTTGAATCGCCTTTAGGGCGCAGGGTTCAGGGTGATGCAGCATACTGGGTTCGGTCCATCCCCCCTACGGGTGTAGGCTTTAGCCCTTAAAATGAAAAATATGGCTTTAAAATACCTACAATAATCGTTTATGATACCCTAAACCCCGAATCCTAAACCATACTGTACCTACAAGAGCCCTTTGTCGTACCCATTACTGGGTGGGGGGTTGACCCAAAGCGTTCTGAGTTCAGGATTTAGCGTCCAAGGTGTCGCAAAGGCCTATGAGGATTACGGGGGACCGGGGTATAGGATTTCGGATTTTAGGGTATTTGGGTTTAGGGTTTGAGTGTTTTCAAAGTTTAGGGAACTTTAGGTTTCAGAGTGTAGGGTTTGGGGCTGCCGGCGTGCCGCAATTTTGGGCGGAGGGTTTCTCTACAGAGGGGTCGGCTGGCATGGTTGAGATTATGGGTCTAGGGTTAATGCTGAGTCAATCCCCAACCGGTAATGGGTACCACACGGGACAATTGTAGCTAGATGTTGGCTCTATTAACTCGATATTAAGGAACTGTTACTATAGGTGAGATTGACTTAAGGTTAGTGTAGGCTTTGGGATCTAATGCTGATGGATGGGGCAGGAAGTTCCGAAACTAGTGCAATTCTGTGAGTTCTGCAGTTCTGCAGCGATGGGCAGCTTAAGCTCTCAACCCCACCACCCCTTTGTAACAAAACACTTAACCATAAACCTAAACCCTAAACCCTAAACTAGCTGTTGCATTTTTTGCAGAAAGTCGCCCAGTTGAAGTCCAACCAGATGGCTCAGAAGCGCAGGCATTCAGAGCACAGCTAGTTTAGGGTTTAGGGGATGTCTTAAAATGAATGCCCGATCAGACACCTCGCCAAAAAGGGTTTAGGGCTTATGGCCGCAAAGCCTCCACATAATCCTTAGGTACAGTTGCTGCATCAAAATGAAAACACTGCAAACCCTAAACCCCTAAATCCTAAAACCGTAAACCCTGAACTCCAAAAAAACCTAAGCCCCATCCCTGAAGCCCTAAACGCCCTAAGCCCCTAAGCCCCTAAACTCCAACTCCTAAACGCTAAAACCTGAACTCCCAAATCCCTAAACACCGAGACCCTGAACCCTGGAACCCAAACCCTGAACTCCCAAAATCCTAAACGGATTAGGTTTTAGGGTGTAGGGGCTTAGGCTCTTTTTGATGATTGAACCTCGTAAGATTATCTTCTACTGTTATGATGAAATACCTTATATTCTACTCTTATGATAACATACTGTGCCCAAAAGGAGTATGCGATCTTGTTCTATATCTGGGACTATAAGATCCCCAAGTAAAATGCTACTCATCCTAAACGCTGAACCCTAAACCCTAAAACCCTAAACCCTAAACCCCCCTAAACCCTAAACCCTAAACCCTGTGAAATGAGGGCCCGACAGCCCCATGTGCTCTGCCTGAAGCCGCTGGCGTTTGCGGGGGTTGGGCTTGGAGTTTAAGGTTTAGGGTTTAGGGTTTAGGGCTTAAGGTTTAGGGGTTCAGGGGTCTGAGAATCGTTCGGGGTTTAGGGATTCGGATTTGGATGTTAGGGGTTTGGGGGGGCTCTAAGCTGGGTTTAGGGCTAGGAGTTCATGGCTTTGGGCTTTGGAAAAAGGTTGTGGGCCTATGGAGCTTATGGGATGTAGGCATCCGGGCGGGTTTTGGAGACCATGGCTTTATAGTCCCCCTTATCTAGATAGAATATGGGGTACATGGGGATCTTATTACAATATACCCAAAGCCACATTCTAACTTAACGGGGACGAGGGCTCAAGGCTTCAAACCCTAAACCCTAGATCCTACACCCAAAGCCCTGTCACTCTGGAGTAGTACGAGGCTTTAATACCCATAGCTCTTCTTAGAAATCTATGAAACCAGGAGTCTATAGTTTTTAAGTGTCTTAGCTCTAGGGTAACCACATCCAGACCGTAGAGTAGGACGGGAACAATGCTGGCTAGGAATATACGGACTTTCACCCTCCAACTTAATTTACTTCTCCATAGTTGTTGTAGTTTAGCCTCAGAAGAATGGTTCCGACGTCGTCGTCGGCGAAGATTCGATCACATCTGCCAGAGTCGTTGCCGGAAGAGTCCGAGGCAGCGGCTCCTCCACCTGGCAACTGACTAGTTTCGCTTCGATAAGAGGCCAGCAAGGCTTGGATGACGGTAACAGCCTCATCCACTCCGCTTCTCTCGTTGAGGGTGTCACGTAGAGCCTCTTGAGTAAGGCGGTGTGGATCTTCATCAGTGTCTTCCAGCTCAAGGCGTTTTGGTTTCGGCATGGCGGCGAGTCCGCTTATAAAGGATTATACAGGGGTAGATAGGGGTTATCAAAGGTTATGCAGGGGTATGTCTGGGGATATAGGGGTATGTAGCGATGTAAGCTTTAGGGTGTCCTTAGAATAGGGGGTCCTTCAAGACCCAGGTTGAGGGCTTAGGGGTGTTTCTCGATTTGTGCGTGTCATCCTNNTTCCAATTTTATCGGATGATCCCTGAAGGGAATCCACGTGATACTATTAGGGTTTAGGGTACCAAAACCCTCTGATGTAATGTAGGGGAGGCGCACGCGCTTAGCATGACTCAGGGCTTACCGTTGTGGGCGCCTTAGTCTCAGGAGTGCCTATGGTGGAGCAGCGAGAGAGAGTATAGGGTGTAGGGATTAAAATTCAAAGATTAGGGTTTAGGGATTGGGGCTTAGGATTTAGGGATTAGGGTTTGGGGGTGTACAACAGATGGTACGAAAGCTTCTCCAGATGATGCCTAATCATGCTCCCTATACCTCTCTCAGGTCCCTGGAGGCCCCGTGTGAGAAAGCCCCATCTAAATATCTTTGTAGGGATCTCACTCCCCATCCTACACCTTAGGGATTTCCCAAAATTAGGGGTACGTTTTAAGGTTTAGGGTTTGGGGCTCCGGCCCTGAACGGTGCATTTAGCGGATTGATCTGCTTTCCAACCCTCAAACCCTTAGAGTGGAAGCCGGCATAAGTAAGCCTTTTAGGGTTTAGGGTCTAGGGTTTCGAGCTTAGGGTTTAGGGCAGAAAGGAATCGAAAACGGGGGTAGAAGCAAGAATGAGTAGAGATTTCCGCCCTCACTGTCCTTGTAGAAATATGGTAGAATGACCCCAAAACCTCCTGCTGATTGGTTTAGACTGCCTTACAATCCCTATAAACCACTATAAAAGCCAAGTTTCCATATCATTGTCCAGTTGATTCTCCACTATGTGAACGGCTTTGGCCCCTATACTCCCAAGCCCTATTCTAATTGAACAGGTCCCTGGCCCTAAACCCTAAACCCCCAGCTGAGCATTACATTTTCCACTGCTTCCCAATCTTGATTCTCCATAATCCCTACGCCTTGGGTTGGGCCCCCACCCACTAATAGTGGTATACTCGGAATATATACGGACCCTAATATACTTACCATTACCTCCTGTGGTCACTATTAGTGGGGTGGGGCCCAACCTAACCTAAGCCCCATATCAGCGCGAGACAGTTAGGTGATTGATCGCTTGGCCTGGCCGCTGAAGCTGCACCCACTTCGGGATCTCTCACGAGCGGATCAGTGGATATGGCCTCTAATCCGGCCACCCTAAACGCTAAACCCCTCAACTCCTGAACCCCAAGTAAATCCATAAACCCTAAACCCCTCAACTCCTAAACCTTATACCCTAAACCCCGAAGCCCCAAACCATCGTTCTAGGTCCATGGCCTGTGCAAGATGATGACCCACGGAAGCAGCGAATACTACAAAACCTTGGGTTTAGGCTTTAGGGTTTGGGGGTTTAGGCTTTAGGGTTTGGGGGTTTAGGCTTTAGGGTTTGGGGGTTTAGGGTTTAGGATCCTGCATGACCTTAGGAATTATGGAGCCTCAGTATCACTATTGTTGTGCAGGATGCGTTAGTATCAACAGACGGCTGGGTGAATATGCGAACTCCCCGTTAGGGCCTTGCACCCCTAACCGCTAACCCTGAACCCTAAACCCCAAACCATGTAAATCCTCGGATCCTGAAAGTAAGCACCGAAACCAAGCGCTAGTTCCACGCATGAAGCCCTCGAACCTGGACTCCTAGACATCAGAGTTTAGAGTTTAGCGCTTACCTAAAGGTCAAGGGTTAGCCTGCCATCCAGGAAACAGAATGTTAAGCATGTATACTATACACCCCACCTATATGCCCAACCCGAAGTACACATGTACACCAAAAACCACTGGGTTGGCCCCTAAAACCCTTTGAAAAATATTAGTATATAGGGTCCATTATTAAAGCCATTAGGGAAAATATTAAATATCCCAAGGGCCTACCCAGACCATGACGAAGAGCCTACTTTATCTTCTCCCGGTCTACCCTCTACCTTGAACTTCAGCCAGGAGGATGTTACAGGTGCACAGCAGGGAATGGAGTCCCATACTGTATTCCCCTAGTAGTCCGCATCCACTCCTTGTATTCATAGTTCCCATATCCTACGCCTTGATTTCTGACCAACCACCCTCACCTCCCACATGCGCCTTACGGAGAATACCATCAGGCGAGTTGAAATGGTTTCTTTCCTGGTCTCTGGATGGTCTCTGGAGTTTGGGGTTTAGCTTCGTGACCTTGGTACTGTTTAGAGTTTCACTTACCTTTGGTTAGCGGGAAATCAAAGAAATGGAAAAGAAAATGGAAACTACTACAATGAGCTGTACAGGAACTACTATTCCCTCAATCCTAGCTAACCAAAAGGTAAGTTTAGGGTTTACCTTTCGTGCCCTAAGGCCCTCAGACCTAGTCCGCAGACTACACCCCAGAGCTTAGGACACCTTACAAAATGTTGGTTTGGCTGAAAGCTTTGGGGGATTGAGTCAGCATAAGTTAGAAACCGTTGTCAGGATATTGCTAGGGTATGGGGAAGGGCTTAGGGTTTCAGGTTTGGGGTTTAAGGTTGGGTTCATGGAAGGAATCTTGCCCAGTACCTGAACTACTGTACGTGGAGCTTCACGGAACTTAGTAACTATTCATAACTGGGCTTATAACCCTACATATTATCCCCCTCAAAAAGCATTCTGGGGTTCACCCTGACTATAAACAGGTATATCCCTATGCATCCCTTCCAAGAAACTCAATGATAAGCATTTACCAAACCCCACGAACCTCCAAGGAATCCCAAGATGGACTTCTACCATGAACAGTGGGCTGGGTCGCTGCTACCTAAATAATTGGAACAAATCATTGGGCTATAATATGCTACACCTACACCCTGAAACCCTCTACCTTAAACCCAATGAGGGTATAATGTGCTACAATTATACAAGGAGTGGCGAGAAAAGTTGGCAGTTATTGAGGCTTCTGCATGAGATCCTGGATCTCAAACCCCTCTAGCCAGAGGATGCTCGACACTAGATTCTCTAGAATGGTAAGGCCATCATGCGCTGCCACTAAAGAGAGGAAATGGCGAGTCCGCTCATGCAACAGGGAGGAACTGGAGACGGATTCGGAAGCTGATATCCTGGAGATGTACGTCCTTAGCCGAAGGAGAAGACGTGTATTGCTTCGGAGGGCCCGCATGACTCTTGACAATCGAGCCTCAAGCCTGGCTATGACCTCCAACCTTTCTACGTGGAACGCTGTCCAGCGCCCCTGCAGCAGGAGCAAGTCAACTGTGTCCTGCAGATCACCCTTGCAGTGCCCCCCGAGCGCTGGGAGCACTGTGTCGGAAAGGTGTGGCCGCCACTCGTTTTAGGGAGTCCTCGAGGCTCTAGAAAGCAGCAGCTACAAACCTTTAGCGGCCTCAGACCACGATGCCTGACGAGGCAAGGCGGCAGAGCTCAGCAAACTGGGCGTCATTGAGGAGGTCAAGCTTGCAACCATGCAGCTTGTCCAGAGGCTCCAGATGTGCCAAGTCCAGCAACAGCACCCTCAACGTTTAGGAATTTGGGTTAGGGTTTAGGGTTTAGGCAACTCTCGACCGAAGCTCGGACCCCCAAACCTTTCTAAACAAAAAACTTACGTCCGAAAGCTTCGGCCAAAAAGTGCCGAAGGTCATGACAACCTTTCTAACAAATCGCAATATCAATCATGATGCATACCTGCTATTGCAGCGATAAGGCCTTCAACTATCATTACCCCCACCCCCCTTCTGTCAAGCAACCTCCATTCTTATACAGTACTACTTCATGAGTAGCATTAAGTAATGCGGAGTGGGGTGAATCATAATAAGGAGAAATAGAAAAGTGAAATTTAACGCTGTGGGTTGCTGTAAAATTGGACAAATTTGAGTCGTGCCAATCAAACTATGGAGCACAGATCAAAACAGCCCTCGGGGGACTTAGTAAGTAGGTTAACAATGGGGCCGACTGTTTTTTGATGTGGGACTTATGGGGGTTTAGCTATAAACCCTAAACCCTAAACACTAACCCCTCTAATCCTTTTAAGGTGTCCTGAATCTTGCACCCTGAGACCCATATGCTGATGCTGCGCCCTGTCGTTAAATCCCACACCCTAAATCCCCCGCGAGAACTCCAAACCCTTAAAAATCCAAAACCAAAAAACGCTAAGGCCATGCTCGAATCCGAAGACCAAAAACACGAAACCTCACACCTTCAAAAGGTTACAACCCAGAAACCTTTGCCCTGAACCCCGGGTTTACGGTGAGGAGTTTATGTTCTAGGGTTTGGGGTTTCCCTAAGGGTCCAATTACCGAATAATCATATACTTACCTAGAAACTGTACCTAATTGTTGGGTGCTTGGACCCTTTGGGTTTGGGGTTTGGAGTCCAAGCCCCAAAAAACCCAAAAAAACCTGCCCTAACGTTGAGGCCAGCGGCCAACCGCAGCAGCAAAGGCAAGGAGCGGCGCTGTGGGTAGCGGTAGGACCTAAGGTTTAAGGTTTAGGGTTTAGGGTTTAGGGCTTAGGGTTTAGGGTTTAGGGGTTTAGGGTTAGGGTGTAGGGTTTGGGGTTTAGGACTCCTGGGTTGGCCCCTAAAACCCTTTGAGTCTCAGAATTTAGGTTTAAGCCTTTTCGGTGTTGTTTTTGCTAGCGCCTTGCGCCTTTCTCCTCTCGTGCGCTTTGGCGCCAGCTCGAAAAGGAGTTCCTCACTTCTCTCTTAAAACATACATTAGGTGGACCCCCCACCCAGTAACAGTGACTGTAGGGGATAATGGGGATTATACTAAGGTCCTATCATATTCCTATTATACCACTATTACTGGGTGGGGGGTCGACCTAAAACATACACAATGCGGGTGTGGTCCAAGGAGGCCCTTAGAGGTGGCCTGTTCAGAAAAATGGACGTCGGGTATCTAGGGATACTTGGAGGATCATGGGGACTTAGTAAGTGTGTTAATAATTGGGATAACTAGGGCTACCATATGCATTATAGGGGTTATTAACCTACTTACGAAGTCCCCCTGACTTTCCAAGTAATGGAAAAGAAAGTGGAAACTACATGAAGCTACTATAATGGGTTATATAGGTTCTATATTGGGGTTATATGAACCGTTGTCTAAACTCCTAGTATCCCCTTTATAGCTCCTATACTAGTTCCCCATAAATCCCCTATAGAACGCCCCTTAAAGGAGTTTAGACTATAGCTCATGTTGGGGTCATATAGGGGGTTATCTTCCAACCAGCAGGGGCACTGTTCTATCCTTTGCAAGGAAGGTTGTGGCTTCGAACAGTTTCCAAACGGGTGTTGCGCAAGCACAGCACACTGTCTGAGAATATGGGAAACTAACCCTAAATCCTAAAGCCCGTTATTATGGGTAACTAGGCTTTTGGGCTAGTGTTCAGCGAAGGGCTTAGGGCACAGGGAAATGAATGAAAACTTGCAACACAAAGTGAACAACCTACGCGATGACAACCCTGAACCCTACACCCCGAACCCTAAAGCCTGAATTTTGAACCCTGAACCCTAAGCCTTAAAAACACCGTATACCTCTCTTTGAGGTCCCCCCCGTTGGATTTCATGGTGCAGGGATTTGACATCCACAAAGGCCGACGGCTTCAGGGAGTGAAAATCAAGGTTTTTTATATGATAATTAAGTTTGGGGGGTTGGGGTTCAGGGTTTAAGGGTTAAGGGCTTAGGGTTTAGGTTTAGGGTTTAGGGTTTAGGTTTAGGGTTTAAGGTTTAAGGTTTAGGGATATGGTTGTACATAACATAACTATGCCCCCCCCTCTCTGCTATGCCCTTTGGGCTCCCCAACTAAGCTTATCTAAGGCTAATTCAAGGGAAACCTTAGGGGTGGTAACCGAGAAGAGGGGTGATTTGGGAATCCATGTTTAGGGTTTAGGGTTTAGGGGCTGTCGGTTGTCGGGGTTTAAGGTCTATCTTTGCAGAAGATATACCTTCTGTGGTACAAGGGGCCCTGGCTTTGGCCGAAAATTCCTTAGAGTTTAGGAGTCTTGGGGTGGGGGTTTAGCTTTTCGACATGTTACTTTTTATCCTAGACCCCTAAATCCTGGGCCCGTGGATGAATTTAAAGCACAAAGTAGATATGGAACAGCAGCCCTTGACCCCGAAAACTTCAAAAACCTTAAAAACTGAACCCCTCAACGTCCAACACCCCTTAACCTTCAAAAAACCTTGAACCCCAGATCCCTCAACCTCCCAAACTGTGAAACTTTCAAAAATCTTAAACCCAAAACCTCCAAAACCCCCTGAAGCTTCAAAACCAATCCAACAAAACATGTCTTCAATCTGGGACCATAACTCCTTGACCACCGTAAGAAGGTCCAGAACGTCTTCCTGGGCAAAGTGAAGGGTTTAGGGCTCAGGGCTTGGGGGGGGTTTAGGGTTTAGGGTTTAAGGTAACCCCTTTCTCGTTTAGGGATATGAGCCATAATCTAAACTCCGAGTATCCCCCTTAATAAGCCCTATAGTAGTCCCCTATATAATGCCTGAATATGCCTGATATACCCCCTTTAAGGAGTTTAGACTATAGCTCATATGGGTTTAGCATCTGGGTTTTGCGGCCAAGGAGAACAGGCTTCCTGCATTTTTCCTTGAGAACTTTGGGAGCATTTTAGGTATACAGGGTTGCGAAGTACAGGTGTTTGAGGCTTGCAATTTAGGGCTTGGGCTTTAGGCGTAGGCTTTAGGGTTTAACCCTTAGGGTTTAGACTTTAGGGTTTAGGGACTTGAGTCAGCTTCTGCACACGAGCAGGTGTAACAGGTACACGGCCCATGATTGCACCAGCCCAGGTACCCAGAAAACCCGACAACTTGCCGGGTTCTGGAACTCCCCCTCAACCAGAGAACACCAAACGAGGGAGAAAAAAAGGAAAAGAACATGGAAAATGAAATGGACACTCGGGTCATACCGGGTCTTATGAGGATAGAACGGCTTTGGAACCAAAAAAAGGATCAGAAATGGGTTAAATATGGATAACATTGGGTATAAGTCCTAAACCCTAAAAAACCCTAGACCCCAAACCCTAAACCCGAAACCCCTAAACCGAAACCTTAAACCCAAAAACCCTAAACCCCTAAACCTAAAGCCCTGGACCCTAAGCCCTATACATAAGTCAGGATTAGGGTCCTCGTAGCCCCGCCCTGCTCGGTATGACAGGGACACCCTCGGCTCGAGTCAAAAAACCCTAAACCAGTGCTTAGCCATTTGGGATTTAGGGTTCAGGGATT
>CAJNIZ010019247.1:67658-88985 GCA_905231905.1 Symbiodinium pilosum
GGTTTAGGGTCTAGGGTGTAGTGTTCAAGCAACAGCAAGACCCTCAAACCCAAAAAGGCAGGAACTCTGAAAACCCCAGCCCTGAACCCTCGCACTCTAACAGCCCAAACCCCGAGAATTTTGAAACCTAAACCATCATTTTTCCCTTAATCCCTCGAACCAAAACTTTGTTTTTACCCCCAAGCCCTGCCAAACCCTAAACCCAAACCTTTAAAAACGAGGCCATCGAGCCACCTCGGTCACCTTTCCCTTGAGATGGGAAAAGTGGAGCTCCTGTACCTGAGTTTAGGGTTTGGGGTTTGGAGTTTGAGCTGTGGGGTTTAAGGTGTGGAGTTTAGTGCTCAGGGGTTTAGGGGTTTGGGCTTAGGGCTTAGGTTCAGTGTGTAGGGCTTATAAAGTTTGGGATTTAAAAATCGGGGATTACCCTGCAAAGAGCGACTGAACATACACAAAAAAGTCATGCAGGATCTTGTCCATCGACTGTCAGTGTTGTAAAAGGAGGTATGAAAATGTTCATAAACCTGGCCAAAATACGGTACTTCTCCATATAAGCCGGCAGGCATTTGAGCTAGGGTATTGTTGGTTGAACCCAAGTAGGTATATCTAAAGCAGTAATGTTGTCTATGAAATCACTAGGAATGACAACCGAATGATACTAACAACAATAAGAAACCATAGGAATCTGTCATGGGTTCTCCTACTACACCCCCTATACTACCCCGCAAGGTGCGCCCATAAGTAGTTTTAATTAACTCCAAGTGAATTTAATTCAGGGGTAACCGAAGTATTGAGGGGGTAGTAGGGCAACCCATGATGTAACCCAACTGTAACCATTTTAGGGCACTTCGGGGGCTTAGGCTTGGGTTTCCGGTGCAAGTATCAGTTAGAAGTACGTTCTCAGTACCCTGAACCTCCAACTAGCTGCCCAGGGTTCAAGCTTCAGGGTGTTTCAGCTTTTAAATTCTAAATTCTTAGGGCTTATGTGTTTGTTCACAGTTTTAGGGCCTTGGGGTTTAGGGTTTAGGTCATGTAGTTTAGGGTGTCGGCCCCCACGCAGTCTTGACCTAACCTTTCATCCTAACGTCTCCACACCGCACACACAAGCCAGCCTGGGTGCCTAAATTCCTCAGCTCGGGTTTGGGGTCGAGGGTTCAGAGTTAAGCATGTAGGGTTTAGGGCTTAGTACCGTAGGAGGAAACGGCCCCCGGAAAAACCTACACACGTAGCCCTAAAAATCCTTGGCCTTACTAGATAAAACCCTGAATTACGTTTTAAACCCTAAACCTCTGAATTACAGAAAGCCCTAAACCCTAAGCCCTCAACCCTAAACCCCGCTCCACCTGTGTCATCCCGATCCTGCGCCCAAGGCGCCCATCCCTCGCGCACGAAGTCGTGCAGACAACGAAGGCCCCGTCCACCTCTGTAAGAAAAATATTTCCGATGTATGAAAATCTGGGTTTAGGGTTTAGGTAATACGAATAGGAATAATAATAGTGACACTACTAACGAAATAAGAAACAATTTCTATTGTGATTATTAGGCGGGGGGGTCCTCCAAACTATCTACACCTTGGGTTTAGGGTTTGGGGAGGTTGAGGCATGAGTCGGGAAAAGAAAAGGCGTGCGTCAAGAAAAGGAGGCGTGAGGATGCGTGAATCGCGGAAAAGGGAAGGCGGAAGGCCCCACTGGAAATATATAGGGGCTAAATCGGGGTTACATAGTATAGGGGTTATATGGGGCATATATATGGAATATATTACTCCTTTAAGTAGGGATCCTAATCAAACAAGGCTGCCTACCTTGTGGCCACTTCGGGCTCAAGGTTTGGGGACGGGAATTTTGCACGGCTACCATAGGATGTTTATAGCGCTTAGGGATCCGCACAGCGGTAGGTCCCCCCGGAAGAGTTCAAGAGCAAACAAGAGGGTTTGAGGCTTGTTTTAGTGGTGTGCAAAAAAAAACACATCTGAGTTGAGAGCTCCAGAAAGACGGCAAAGCCCTAAACCCTAAACCCTACCGACATTCGAGCTTTTGGTGCTTTGCAGGATGATTCCAATGCTTGAAAAATAACGAAGTCAGAGCTCCTTGCAGTTGCTTATATGGGTGGTTGTCAAAATTATGGTCCTTTTTCTGATCCCTATTATAATACGGCACCTAATATTTGGGGTGCCCAAAAAGGGATCATAATTTTGACATCCACCTATATGGAATGGGCAAAGCGGGAGCTGCAATGTTCTTGTTTTTTTTTGCAGCGCTCCTTTTCTGATGCCAATGTTCTTGGGTTTGGGGCGTAGGGCTTAGGGATTCTTACATTGGGATGGTTTCCATTCGATTTTTATCATGAGTTTAAGCATGGAATGTCTGTCTGGTCTTCAATGATAAGCTTTAGGTTCTAGGGTCCTGTGTTCAGTTTTTAGCGTCCAGGCTGGGTTTAGGATTTGGGACTTAGGGTTTAGGCTGCTGGGTTTCGGGTTTACCGCCCCTGTTTAAGGTGAACGGTAGAGGGAGAATCACAACACCCTAAACCCTAAACTCTGAACCCCAAATCCTCCACTTGGGTTAAGAACGTCTCAAGCAGAAGCTGTTGGAGCCAATGGTTGAGTAATAGTAACAAAATGACACCCCACGTGAAAACAAATACCCTCAATATAGTACCAATATGACCCTATACCCCGGACCCAAAACCACTAAAATTAGGGGAATATTTCTTCGTAGTGGGTTGGGGGGTTGTTATTAGCGGGAGGCTGCTCATTCGTCTGAAATGTGTATGGTGCACTGATTGGGAGAGACACTGATAGTAAACTCTAGACCCGGGGGTTTAGAGTTTAGGGCTCAAGGCTTCGGGTTGCTGGATGAAAGCATTGCTGAACTACAGCTGTAAACTCTGAAAGATGGCAATCTCAGTTGGTAGATAAGGGGTCCAAATGGATCAAGGCAAAGCAACAGTCGAACGTCTTTGAGCAGCATACCTCAAGTATACTCAAGGGGGACTATACCCCTAAACCCTACACCCTAAATGGGAGGTTGTCAAAATTATGGTCAGCTTTTTGGATCCCTATTATAATACGGCACCCAATGTTTAGGGTACCCAAAAGGGACCATAATTTTGACAACCACCCAAATAGTAGTTTCCATTTTCTTTTCCATTATCTCAATTCAACCCCTATAGCCCCTGGATCACAGGAAGAACCATGCAACAGACCCTGTACAGTCACCCTATCGTCCCCCTTAAGTAGATAGAATATGGCTTTGCGTATATTATAACAAGATCCCCATATACCCCATGTTCTATCTACATAAGGGGGACTATAAAGCCTCAACACCAAACAAACAAAAACCCAACATCGCAGACTCAAATCCCGAAGCCAACAACACGAAGTCCGAAAATCCCAAACCGTAAATGCTGATGTAAACCCATGATTAATGAACCCCCTCCTTTTACGGGCCTTACTATTAGGATGCCTATTGTAAGCCCTATTAAGAGGAGAGCGTTTATTTATCTGGGGTCTGGGTTACCTTGAAAGCCGAGTCGGCCTAAGAACGGCCTACTCTACCGGCAAAATTAGGAGCAGTGGTCTTCTAATACGATACGTCATACTTGCAGCGCATCAATACCGCAGACTACGTGGGGAAAACACTAAACTCAAAATGCCAAACCTTTGACCCTCAAGAGTTCTCGGCATGTATTCTACTATAGTTATCCGAGGGTCGTAGGGGAATGACATTCGAAATTGTTCATGCTTCCCTAAACTCTAAACCCTAAAGCTGAGAGGTATCCGTGTCCTCCATACAAGGATCCCAGGGAAGGAGCCCTGATTTGCCATCCCCTCTCCAGACACACGACCCAACTATTTCGGGCTTAAAGGGTTTAGGGCTTGGGGGTCTTAGGGCTGTGGGTTTGCCAATTTTAGGGCCCAGGACGTAGGATAGTCTAAGCTTCGGACTTTAGGATCTAGCACTTAGGGCTTGCTAATCACTAAACCCTAAACTCTACGTAAACCCTAAACACTATTGATTGCAACTCCGGCACCCATGCCCGTCCCATACAGTCGAAGCCTGCCAACGTGCGCTTCAACATAAGGGTCCAGGGCTTAGGGATTTGGGGTTAGGGTCAGGGTTTAAGATTTGGGGCTTGGGGATAAAGTTTAAGGTTAGGGATCAAGATTTGGGGCCTAGGGGGTAGGGATTAGTGTGTAAGGTTAAGGTTTAAGAATTCAGGCTTAGGGATTAGGGTTTTTAGGATGAGGGCTGAAGATATGGGGCCTAGGGATTCAGGTTTAGGTTCGGGGTCCAGAGCTTCAGGGTGTAGAGCTTACGGGTTAGGGCTTAGGAGTAAACATGTTATATGTGAGTGACCACTGCTACGAATCCTTTTTACATAGTTCGATGGGGCTCTCTGTGAAACTTGAGTGCGAAAATGACCTTGACCCCAAACCCTAACCCTAAACCGCCAGTCAACTCTGTCTCTTGCTCAGCTTGTAAAACCTAAACCCTAGAATTCAAACTCTCAACTTTAGGGTTTACAGTTTAGGGCTTGAAGTTCTAAATCCCGAACCTTACGGAAATCCGAAACAAAACTCTCTGAAATCCTTTGCCTCAAGCCCTACGCTGTAAGACACCGGCATTCCTTGATGCCTACGGATCCCAGGGATTAACAATGATATTAGTCACTTGTCGGAGCTCTATACCGGGACTGGTAGCAAGGAGAAACTCCAGTAAAAAAAACGTAGAAAAAATTGCACACGTGAAACACTTGAAGGGTATGGGGGACTTAGTAAGCCTAGGCCTACGCATGACCCCTATATAAGCCATATCGTATTCCTAGCTAGCCCTTTTATAAACCAAGTCACTAAGTCTCTGTGATGCCCCAAACAGGGACAGCGGCGCGTCATAGCTGAGAAAAGTTTCCAGATCAACACAACAGGTTATTTTCGTTTCGTAGCTCAGGGTTTCAAGTACCTTAAAATCATGGATTTCCCTACTACCCTCTCTTTACTACCCCTCCCCTTGGTTCCCCCCTAATAAAAGGTATCTAGGGATAGTCAGGACTAATTAGGGTTAATCAAGAGGAACCTAGGTGGGTAGTATAGACGGGGGTGATAGGAAAACCCATGATAACTCTAAACCTAACACCCGAAACCTGAACTGTGCAATTGGGCCATGAATGGCGTCATTCTTCCTGTCCAAAAAAACGAAACATTTCCCCAAATAGGGGGCCCAATATAAACCCCAAAATACCTGAATCCTTATTATAGGGATCCCCAAAAGGGTACCCATAATTTTGGAAAACCCAAACCTTAATCCCTAAACCTTATATAACCCTAAACCTTTAGCTTAAATCCTATTCTATCCGGACCCAGCCCTGGGAAACTCCCACATGGTTTCGGTAGTTCTATTGCCAAGTTGTGGTGGTAGCTTTTAGTGCCACGGGGAAGGGAAGGCCTTGAGCTTTGAGGGGATTTAGGATTTAGGCTTAGGAATACCCGGGGCTGCTCCAGAATAAAAAGAGCTTAAGGTAGCCCAGACCCTTAGGTTTGCGCAATTTCCAGAAAACCAGGCTTGCGTTTTTTTCGGGTTTGGGGCTTTAATGTTTAGGGTGCTTAGGGCTTAGGTTTAGGGATTTCAGGGTTTGAGATTTCAGGGATTTAGGTCTTTGGTACTTCAAGCGTTTTTTTCTGGGATCTTTACTCACCGTCCAGCTGCGAAGAACGCCTTAGAGCGAGGCCCAGGGACGACTGCCAGCACCCGTAGCAGTGCGAAGGCACCAAAAGGTCCGAAAAACAGCCCGTGCACAAAATGGCACCTTGGTCTCAGCATCATTCCCTCGGTCAAGTTGTGCCACATGTCCAGAACCTTGCCCTGGACCACTTCCACTTTCGTGCCCGTGATGAAGCTGCGCAAACTTGTCCCAGATCGTGTCCATGACCGCAGCCTTCTCCCGCTCCGGCCAAGCCATCGTGCAGTGCACCTCGCTCTTCTCCATCTTGCATTCCACCTCCCAACCCACTGATCTCCACTTCGCAACCTTTGTACCATTGGCATAGAAATCTGCGACGCTGACTCCACCTGGGCAGCCGCCACCTCCATGTAAAATTCTTGCAGAGCCCACAGGCCCCAGCGTATCTCCACCTGAGCATCCGTGACCACCCCGATTTTCCACATGATAAACCACGTTTTCTGCACCTGGTTGTGTGCATACATGGCCAGCTCAGGACACTCCGCAATGGCCAGCTCAAACACTTCTTGATCCTTCGCATCTTGCTGGTGACCCACGTTCTCAGCGTCCGCAACTTCCTCTTCCATGGGAGCTGCCGGAATTCCACGGCGACATGTTCACCTCGTTCCACATAGACCACGTTCTGGAACCTTCCAACTTCATGTCATTGACGCCCCCAACTACCAAGCTAACACTTCTCCGCATGCGCGTGTTTGGCATGTCCATGGCCTCTTGGAGTGCATGTAGATTCAAGTGGAAAAGAATGAAGTGGAAACTGGGGTCATGGGGGTTTGTAAGGATCATGTGATGTAGTACAAGCCTGCATCTTGAACTCTGCCCCCTAGATCCTACACTCCTGAAGAACAAAAACAACCCTAAACCCTAGACCCGCATCCCTGAACTAACAGAGGGGTCGCTACCTTCAAGCGACAGACCCCGAACGCAAAGAGACGGAAAGGTGAGAGTAAAGCCTCACCGCGACAGGCCAACAAGCAGTAGCCTTCTTTACGACAACGTCGGTACTCCGATAAGGGATGGCCGTACCCAGACCACGTTTGTGCATATAAAGACTCACCCTAAACCCTACCCCATTTTTCTCTGGAGGGGGGTTTAGACTTTTAGTCCCAAGAGCCCTCCAGAGTCCTGGCTCCTCTGCTAGGGGGCATTTCAAAGCCCTTTCAGACCTCCCAGAGACCTTCCGGCCTTGAAGGGGCTTCCAGCCCTTGCGGGAGCCAGGGCCTCCGGGCTCCCACAACCTCCAAACCCGAAATAAGTTGGACACGGGCATTTTTTTAAACCCCCTGCCGGAACGTCAACCAGAGCGGATGCCCAAGATCATCATCCACGAGGGTAACGAAAATCTGTTTTTGGCTTCGGGGCCTTGCATGCCAAACGGATGCCAAAAAATTGTTGGCTTCGGGGCCTGGACCTCCCAGGGCCCTTGGACAGGGCCTCTTCTCGTGCCAGGCTTGAAGGATGGCAAATTCGGCTCCGTACAGGGCTTTATATGCCGAAGATTACCCCTGCGCCCGAGATACTCGGCGCAAAATCTTTGGTTTCGAGCCCTTGCCCTAACCGGAGCGGATGCTCGAGGTAATCGGCTATGTTGGCAAACCTTCTGTTTTGGGCCGGTGGAAATCTTTCTTGGCAAGAGCTTCGATTTCGGGCCTGTGCAGGGCCTTGCATGCCGGAGGCTACCCCCTGCCGGGGCGAATGCCCAAGATAACCAACCATGAGGGGTAATGGTGATGATTGCCTTGAGAGGAGAAGCCCAAAACCCTCATAGAGTATAGTTAGGGTGGCCAGGGTGGGTTTACAAGAAACGCGCGCGTGCCGCCCAAGCGCACGGCCCGAGCGCACGGCCCGAGTGCGCACCCTCGCCTGACACACCCTAAAACCTAGACCCCAAACCCTAATCCCTAAACCCTAAACCGTAACCCTGATCCCGAGAACCTAAACCTGAGCAACCAAAAACAAAGCCAACCTCAAGCACCAGGGATGCTTCTGCAGGAAGGGCACCAGCACCCTTGGAAGGAGACTTTGTGGTTGTTTAGTAAGGGTTTAGGGCTTAAAGCTTAGGGTTTAGGGCTATAGCTTAGGGTTTAGAGTTTAAGGTTTAAGGTCAAGGTTCAGGGCTTAGCGTTTAGGGTTGAACCTCCCTGAACTAACATGGAAGCCCGCATTTTCAAAAAGGACAGTAGTCTTCATAGGACCCTCTTTTGGGCTGCACATTAGTTGGGGGGAGGACATGAGCGTTCAGTGTTAGAGTTTCAGCTTTCGAGTTGACACTCCCCCGATCTGGAAATTTCAAGGACCTGCAAAACCACCCTGATTCGATCGAAAGCATGGTTGGTACAGGGAAAACCCACTCTTGACGCCCAAACCTGTAACCCTGAACCCTAAACCTTGAGCCTCAAGCCCAAAGCACTAAACCCTAAACTACCCGAAGCCAGCATTGGTTCCGATAACTCAAGCCTCATGTGCATACGCAGTGCTTTTTGCGGCTGGAGCAGGAAAGGTCATACATATCATTTTTGTGACTGGCTCCACACGCGCAACAGGAATGTATTCTTCCTCTACAATGGGGGCTGCAGCATCCCCATTTTTGCAGCCCTAAACTCTAAACCCTAAATCCTAAGCCCTAAACCCTAAACCCTAAACCGCCTGGAGTTATTGTAGGGAGGTTTTCTATTGACAGCCCATAAATCCTGCGGGACCACATCTGCATGCAACCTCAGGATTCTTCCGGCATACTACTTCTAGAAATGACCGGGTTTAGGGTTTAGGGTTTAGGGTGACTACTTGGACGGTCATGGGGACTTAGTAGGTAGGTTCATAATCGGGATAACTAAGGTTACTGTATGTGTTCTAGGGGTTATTAACATATTTGCTAAGTCCCCATGACCCTCCAAGTAAGGTTTGCATTATTTTGCGTGCCTCTTGTGATGTGGATCCTCTTGTTTATGGGGCATATGCAGGCACCCTAATTTTGACCCGAAGCGGTCACCCTAAGCTAAGTACCACGCTCTACACTCAAACATCCATAGCCCTACAACGTGGACCGTGCGGCAAGTTTGCAAAGTTTGCATTCAGGTTTCGGTGATTGTCTTAGGGTTTCGGGCTAAGGGTTCCTTCCAAACCTGACCAGCATATACATGGGGTGTCACTTGTTGCGGTGGCCATTGAGAAACTTACCTAACCTACACCCAATCTAGACCCAAAAACGAAAACTTTCATTATGGGACCCCTAAACAGGTACCCCTAGTTTTAGGAAACCCCATGTAAGAAATGTAGTAATACAGTACAGAGGCCACGAACCCAGGTCATTAGGCATAATCCCTGAGCCCTAAACCCTAAACCCCAAGCCGGGTGTGGAGGGATGACTTAAGGTTCATAGGTCCTGTAAACTGTGGGCAAGTAGGCCATAAAGGAATGCCTTTCTCACGACCAAAGTTGCTGGCATAGAGGGTCTCGGGTTTAGGAGGTTTAGGGTTGAGGTCTTCCTTGCCTAATCAGATTGCTGGTGTGCATGAGGGTTACACAGGCTATGTACCGAAAGTACTGGGGGGCATAAGGATTCTGTAGCGGTCTAAACCCTGAGCACTAGATTCTGTGGCCCTGTGGGTTCCGGGCCTAAGATCAACTTAATTTCAGAACTCGAGATATTCTCGAGATACTCTCAGTTTGGAACTCGCGTGCTTGGAGTTTAAGATTTCAGGTCTAGCTTTGATTTTTTGGCCTTCAGGCCCCTAAACCCTAAACCCTAAAAGATTGTACTCTCTTGCAACCCTGGACGCTCCCTAGATTCCTACGCAAGCTCAGTGACACTCAGTCGAGACGCCACATCCTTCTAGAAATCCCTTGGCATCCCATATGGGAGTTTCCATAAACTACCAGCCCCTTCTGGGGAGTCCCTACAAAATCGAATATGCTAGTCTGCTAATCACGTTGAAGGTTTAGGATCTAAAGCTTTTTGCTGCCCGAACCCCAGGAAGGATCTATGTGCAGCTAGGAAACTAGCACCTAGCAACGATCGCCATATAGTCCCCTGTGCACATGTGGTGTACATACCTTAAACCCGTAGAGTTTGCGCGTAAGCCCCTAGACCCTAAACCCCAAACCCTAAACCCCTAGACCCCTAGACCCTGGACCCTAAACCCTGAACCCTTCCGGCCTAGAACCCTTCAGGCCTAAATCCTTGCAGTGTAGGAGAATGATTTTCCATCAAGGGTCCGCTCTACGCCCTTGTCTGTGATCAAAACGTTGCCAGAAAGATCCTTCGCTTGAGGGCTGGTACGGTTTGGGGTTTGGAGTTTGGAGTTAAAACCCTAAACCCTAACCCCTAAACCGGACGCAGGCGTAGTTTTTTCTGGCGCTACTTAGCTACTCGAGCTTTGAGGTTTAGGCTTGCTAGCATCCACAAGAAAGCGACCTCTTGCAGTCCCCCTTAAGTAGATAGAATACGGGATATATGGGGATCTTATTATAATATGCCCAAAGCCATATTGCATCTACTTGAGGGGGACCTCTTATGTTGAGATAACCTAGTTCTTGAACCTCAGACCCCAAACATGCAAAAGGGGCTTACCTGCTTGAAGGCTCCGGGGACTTAGTAGCTAGGAAGAAATGGAACCCAAAGTTGGATCCATTGCTTCTGGTGTTGATGTAGCGTTTCTTGAGCCTCTAAGTCTTACATTGGGAATTATCGCTGAAGGCCACTGTACAAGCCCCATTATACATTCAATTATTATGTTATTTCTCCATTTAATTTCCATTAATCCTCAATCAATTCAAGGTTATGGTCCCCCTTAAGTTGGCTAGAATATAGGGTATATGGGGATCCTACTATGGCTTTGGGGACTTCCATATTCTATGTACTTAAGCGGGACTGTACCCTAATCTAGGGTGGGTACGGGCCTATGCTTTTCTTTTACGGCTTTACAAGGGATAGATCGGGGTTGAGTGTAAACGGAGGCAGGATTTGTTTTCAAACCTACCCCTGTAAACCCTAAGACTATACTTCGAGGGTCGAAGAGTTCAAGTTGGGGTAGGCTCCCCTCCGGAGTCTTGAGTCTCGACAGGACTATGGGAATATATGAGGTAAGGGTTTGGGGTTGGGGGTCTAGGTAGGTATACTAAGAAACACGAGTTTTGTCTATAACAATATGCTTTTTCTGACTGGGGCCTTTCCCTACCTAGATACCTCAGGCAGAGTGGGCTATGGTGGCTACGAAAAATCCCGCATGACCTTAAGTACCTAAAGGGGATATAGGGGGTCATGTCGGGATGCGTAGGGATACATAGGGTTTAGGGTTTCAAGCTGGTACTTAAAATCTTGCAAAAGCCTAAGCACCTTATACCTTGGGAGTTATGGGATGATGGTACAGCAAGGTCATTCAAGAGCTTTAAAATCAAGAGTATGAAGCCGTCTCTCAAGCTTGTAGTCCCTTTGGGGGTCCAGAGGCGAAACTTTCGGGAGGTATTAGGAGCGGGACATCATTTTGAGCACAAACTGAATCGCTCAACCCCCACAGCGCAAGCCCGAAATAAGCTCTAAGCCCTACACCGTCAAGCCCCCAACTCGAGGCCCGCAACCCTAAAAACTAAACCCCAAATGAGCTGTAGTCAAACTCTCCCCCTTATAGATGTTTTATAGTAGTCCCCGTTATAATTCCCTACATACCCCTCCTGTAAGGACTTTAGACTATAGATCAAATGACCTATAAATCCTAAATCCTGATGCTTGCAGAACAATCCTCCTAAACCCAACCAAACTCAGGTTTGCGGTACGCCTGCCCCTTTAGGGTTTAGGGTTCGAGTTTACAGTACGCCTGCCCCTTACGGGTTTAGGCCTGCGTGAACTCTAACACCGCGAGCTGCGTTGCTGTCAAGAAATTCAAATTAAGTTACCAGAATGCGGGCATAGGGTACAGGGCTTAGGGCTACTACAGTAAACAACCTATACTTGTTGCTTTTTACCCATACAATGGTAACGTAATTTAATTCCTTAGCCGCAACCTAGTAAGCCTCTTCGTACGTGCCCACTTGTATACGCACAGCGCGGGGATTTGCGTTGCTCGCAAGGAAGACAGGCTCCTCTGCCAGATGCTGACAGCGGATCACCGGAACTGCTTCAGTCCAGGCTTCAGTCCAGCCCAAAAAAAGCAGGTTTAGGGTTTCGGGTCTAGGGTCCAGGGTGTTGGGTTTAAGGTCTAGGGTTTCAAGTTTAAGGATTTTGTAGTTTCCCAAAATAAGGGGACCCCAATATAGACCCCAAAACACCATAGCCCTTATTATAGGGACCCATCAAAAAGTTCCCCTTATTTTGGGAAACCACCAAAATCCTAAACCCTAAACCCTAGATGGTACCCGCGAACCATTTAGGGTTTAAGGTAAGGCCCAAGTTTTGCTGGATGCGTGGAGATGGGCACATGGCGCAGGCTAACCACATGCCCTACTGGTCCGGGAGCTGAGCATCGGAGTATAGGGTTCAGGGTTAAGGGTTTAGGATTTAGGATTTTAGGGTTTGGGGTTTAGGGTTTAAGGTTTAGGGTTTAGGGTTCAGGGTTCAGGGTTTAGGGTTTAGGGCCAGCTTCTTCACTGTTTTCCTGCTCCCCGACGGCCTGTCCTCCTTGCCTTCTCAAGGCCTAGGCCAAACCCTTATAAAATACCAGGATATACCCTAACTTATAAGAAAAATCTACAATCGTATACTATGATATACCCCGATATACAAGGTTTTGCGGGGTGTAAGGTCCAGGTTTATAATGAGGAATCTGATCACAAGGCCAAGGAAAAACACAAGGGGAAAATCTGATTTTACGGTGGATTCTCGGGAAGTACTTGAAAGCTCAGGGGACTTAGTGAGTAGGTCAGACATGGACTTTTAATGAACCAGGCCAACCCAAATAAGGAGGCTTCTGCCCTAACCCTAAATTTTGAACCCTAAACCTAGGTTTGCCCATCTAGTTCCCCAAACCCCAAACCCTACTAGGCCCTACACCCCAAACCCTAAACTCTAAACCCTAAACCCTAAACCCTGAAGCCAAAAACCGGCGCAAGGGACGATGTCTAGCCAGAAGGTGTTGGTGCCCCGGGCAGTGAGATACCTCAGCAGGCAGGGCTCAGGCGGGCTCAGGGTTTAGGTTTAGGGCGCAGTCTTTCGGGTTTAGGGTTGACGCTTTAAGGCGTTTTGGTTTGGGATCCAGGTCTTCGGCTTCTCTACTAGTATTACTATTCCTACTATTCCTACTCTTACTATCTTACTATTCATGACCATATTATCACTATTATTACTACTCTTATTATTTGTACTACTATGGTACTTGTTGGGAGTGAGGCATTCGGGGGCGTCGAAGGCCTGATCAGCTAAATGCGCAGGCAATAACGCCATGTATGGCTGCCCCAGACTCGAACCATAGTAGCTTAATAGTCATGATGATAATCATAATCGTGCAATAGCAATACTAATCATAGGAATAATATTACGAATATTATTCGTAATCAGAGAAACCTTAGACCCAAACCCTCAAGCCGTAATCACCCAACCTTGACTTTACTTAGGGTCGACTCACAACTCAACTTTCAGGTTTACGCCCGCCCCCTGACTGAGTTCCGTGTAAGGTTCAGGGGATAGGATTTAGATGATAAAACCCCTGACATAACCTTGCAGAAATAGCTAAACTCCACAATTGTCAGGTGAGTGCTCGGGTGTCTATAGCAAACCTCGAACCGCCCAATCTTGCGGGATTGAACCCAGGAGAGTTAGAATCCAAAAAACGGCTGAGTGATGTCGGCACCCTAAGAAGGCTTCAGGGTTTTGGGTTTACAGTTCGATTTTCCTTTGCGAGCCCAGCAAAGCGCAAACTGCACTTGCTCTGAAGCACTTTGAATCCCGTGGAGAATGGGAAATTGAGTTAAAGGGCTTGGTTTCCAGGCCTAACAAACCTTTGAATTAAGGATTACACCGCCAATCCTAGCTTAATATGTTTTAATTACGAAGGGTGTGGAATGCACGTTGCTTAAGGAATAGCCGACATGACACCAGAAATTAATATACTATTTGGAGTAGGTTCATTCCTCAGTTAAGGTGTATTGGGCCTCTAAAGTGGTAATCCTTAGACCCCTTCCCTCAAAAGCCTGTTGCTGACATTCCATGAAGTACTCGATATTAGGAACCCGACCCAGCAATTTCCTCATCCTAAAATCCGCAACCCTGACCCTGACACCCTAAATCCTTAACTAAAATGTGGACATGGGTAGCCACAACCCCAAAATTAGGACCCTATCTCCATCATTAGGGGTCAGGGTTAACACATTTCTCTTTTTGTATCATATCCTGAAGCCTGAAAGCCCAGACGCTACTTCACTTGAAGGCAACCCTTGCCCTAAAGCCTTCAAGCCTAAACCTTCACCCCTAAACCCTAAACTTGAACCACTAAATCCCACACCTTAAATTCACTCCCTTGACACCGGCACACTTGAGCCCCACACCGCAATCCATGCCTGAAAGCCCCGAAATTCCTGAGCTTCGTACGCTAAACCTTAAGCCTTACATCCTAAGAATTGAATCCTACACGGCTACACCTATATCCCTTTACCCCAGACCCTAAACCCTAAACCCCAAACCCCTGCACCCCGATTCCTTTTCTGGCCCGGTCACATCTGCAAATCGCGGAACTGCTCTGCCAGCGAGATGTCGTCAAGTCTTTGTCAATTTAAGGTTAAAGGTTTAGGCATTAGGGAAGGGCTTTAAGGTTTTAGGGCATAGGGTTTGGGGTCAAGGTTGTTGGGGTTATGTTTTTGGGGGTTGATGGTTTTGGGCTGGTGGTCTGGGGCTTAAAAGTCTGCGTATGGCTAAGAGTCTAGGATCTTGGGTGGTACTACTGAGGCCTATGTCAGCGTGGGTATGTCCACTTCCGCACTCTCCAGAACAATCATCACACCTACTTTGGAATGGTAAAATGTTCCCAAAGAAATTCCCCTGTGAACCCCAATCCGAAACCATGGGCTAGCACTGTTGTTCGCCGTTTTGGGGTGAGCTTACGATCAGGTTCTGCATCTCTAGCAAACTCTAAGCCCCGAACCTTCTAAACCCTGAACATTAAGCCTGTAGCCGCCAGCCTTAAACCGTAAACCCTTAACCCGAAACCTTGAGAAGCTAAACCCTGAACCCAAATCACTAAGAACTTAAACCCATAGCTTTAAACCCCAGTACTAGATCTTCCCACCTAAGGCCTTATCCTCAACCCCTGAATACTGAACAATAAACTGTGTCGGGTCAAGGGATGAGCAACTCTTGAAGAACGGAGCCCAATAGGTTTCAGCTTTAAGGTTTAAGGTTCAGGCCCAAGACTAATAGTGGGAGTGATGATGAGCTGATTGTATTACTTCTACTATTATTTTTCACTATCAGTATTATTACTAGTTTTACTCTTCTTACTAGTCCTACGATGATCATTACTACTACTCCTCCTGCTGCTGCCGTCGGCCATAACTGTAAATGGAGGAACACCGCCGTATAGACTCTATCCCCCCATTATTACAATATTTTCGGGATCCTAAGTGGTGCAAATTTTGCTCCATCCGCCGAAGATCAGAGCTTTCACAAGCTCAGACTTGGCGTCAAATTATAGCAAGGCATATGTCCAAGAAGGATGGTTTTAGGTTTTTATGGCTTATGTTTGAGGGCTGAAGGTTTATGTTTGTGGGCGTAGGTTTTTAGGTTTATTGTTATGGGTTGGGAGTCTTAGGGTGTAGCTTCTATGGATTAGGGTTGTAGGGCTAAGGCTTGGGTTTTACGGCTTATGCCTTGGAGCCTGTCGTGACTCCTCATCGGAACAACAGACATGCAAGCCCCAACATGTCCCTGTCAAGAACTCACAGCTGCGTAGCACTGTTTGTTGGCTGAACCAAATAAAAGCAAGCGGCTCTTCTGAAAATCCCATGACCAAGGAAGGACACGTTCTTGCTCTATATGAGGAAATACAGTATCCACCTTTGACATTCTACATAAATCTGCGGGCATTCTACCTAAGTTGATTTGACCCGGTTTACACCCGGAACCCTAAACTCTAAGCCCTAAACCTTAAACTCTAAGCCTTCGACCCTAACACAACAGCCTGGAAAAGCTCCTATCAACTTGAACATGCCGCAGAAGCATGCCATCCTACACTACACCTCGCATGATGCAGGAACTCTTCCTACCGGGGCTCTATCGGGTTATATACGGCCAACTCTGTCTACCGGGGTTCTGTAGGGCGATATGAGGGTTTAGGGCTTAAGGTAGGTACAGAGGGTTTATGGGGCTATATATATATATATAATATATGATGGATGTAGCGCCCAATAGCCGGGAATCAAAGCATACAAAACAATCACATTTATCCCCTTCGCGTACTAATGAAATCCCTAACCCGCCCCTAGCGATAAACCTCCTCGCGCAGAGCTTCCTCATGGGGGTGATGTTGACGACTTCAACACCCTGGCCCTGGACAGGGTCCATTGCACCGCGCCCTGCTCCAGCAAAGGCAAGGGTGATCCCGGTGGCTTCCACTTGATGGCTCCCCAAGATCTGCTGGGCGTGCTCAGTGTGCCTTGCCAGCAACTGTTCGTGGTTCTGCAGTTGCATGGCGCGGAAGCATGCCTTGGGCTACGACAGGTTCTTAACTTTCCCCTTGCCAAGGTCATCTGCTCGTGTAATGTCTAGCACGTCGACAACTATGGCTGCAACTCCGTCGCCTGCCTTAGTAGCAAGTGCAGGAATAGCGGATATCCCTAAACCCTCAACCATGAATGCGAGGGCCACGGCAGACGCCAGCGGCGCCGGCCCTGCCGCGCCCACGCGAGATCCGAGCAGCCACGACCAAGCCAGCCACACCAAGGCCCGAACATACTCGCGTCGCGGGACGAACCGCGGCAGGTGGAGGAGCAGAACCGCGTTCGCCCAGTCGGTGAGGTACTGGGCCTGCACAGAGTCCGCTTGGTAAGCAAGAACCACAAACTCACACGCACACACAAGGGCCGGACGCGGCCGCGAAGGCTGGGTCGGCTCACGGCGGTCGCTGTTTAAGGAGAGGCTAGCATCCTCTAGACTACAAGACTCACGCAACACAATAACCAGGAGCAGCAGCACAGGAAGAGGCCTCGCGGAGCGTCCACCAAGCGACATCCGTGAGGGCCACGCCAACCAGCACACGGCGATCGCCCGCCTTGGCCTTTGGCCCACGAAGCGATGCCCCACGGCTCATGACAGGGGTGCACGAATACGCACTAGACGCCTTGGCAACCGCAAACCAGAAGGCCTTCCGCAAATCCCGAGGATAGGACAGCCAGGGGCTGTCCTCGCGAAGGCAACAGCAGTAGCAACCACACAAAGAAAAAGAAAAGCGAGCGGCCGTGGGATTCCGTGCACTGTGCTTGGCAATTTTGCAGTCGAGGTCTCCTGACAAGCTGCAACACCAGCTATATGCTAGACCCCACAGACAACAAGCCCCGTGCCTTTTCCGGCGAAGCAGCAGTCCACGGAAGCCGCGCTATGCCACACGAGGCCTTGACCCATGAAAACTCAAGAGAGCGCCACCGTCCAGATCCGCAGTAAGGACGGGCGCCCGACCGACCGCGAGCTCCTCAGCCTTGCGGCGCTCGATGTGGAGGGACCTTTCAGGGAGTAGCGCCCGTGTCATCACACGGTATAGAGCTCCTGCGCAGCAAGACAGGACGACACGATCCCAGTACGATCCCAGCAACACATCGAAACGCAGCCACCTCCATCTGGCGCAAGCACGCGTACGCGCGCCAGCGCCGCTTCACCTCGGCACAGCAGGCGAATCATGCACAAACAGCACGCATAGCGAAGCTCCACAAATCCGAGCCGGCAACCGTCTGGCGTACGACGTCCCAAGAGGTGCCGCAGTTGGCCGATGACAACGCCTCCTCCAAGACCTTATACACAACACCAAGAAGGACAGACCCCGTGCGCCGCCGTGCACTGAGCTAGCCGCAATCTCGATACCCGCCATGTGAAGACTAGAAAGCGGTCCTCCCAAACAAAATCGGACACCTCACAGCCTTAGTAGCTGCCCTAAAGTGCCCGCCTGCAAGCGAAGCGCGGCACACGAGACAAAAAGGGCTGCAGCAAAGGGCGAATTCGGATCAGCAAACCGCGGAGGAAAGCAAAGCAGGAACTCATTGAACAGGATAAGACCGAGGCCAGGATGCTACAGTGTCGGCGAGCAGATCACAACCTCCAAACGAAACGCCTGCACACAGCAAATCAACCTCAACAGTGTACACAGTAGAGGCGGGTGCAGTACTTCCAGGGTCTCGGAGACTCAGTACCTAGGTTAAAAACTTAGGGATGAGGATTTCAAGTTTAGGGTCAGGGGTACTTATCCACAACGCCACAACGCCTAAAAGCCATATAGTAACCCCAGTTATGCCCATTATTCACCTACTTGCAATGCAAGTCCCCTGACCCTGAGCTTAAAACCCTAAGCCCTAAACCCTACATGATGTAGCAGCTTGCATTATCTTTGCCACGTGTAACCCGCGTATTACGCTCCCCTGACCCTCCAAGTAGGGAACTATGATCTAGGTGGGTCTAATTTGTTAAGTTGAACCTTAAACCATCAGTCCTCAACCTAGCTGCTCAGGGTTTAGGTTTAGGTTTGTGTTGTAGGGCTTAGGGTTCAGGATTCGGGGTCTAGGGTGTAGGGTTTGGGGCTTAAGGCTTTAGAGTTTGGAGTTTAGTGCCACCCCCACCCAAATTGCGGACAAGCGGCGACTGGTTGCCAAGCGCAACATTGATCTCGTTGCCCTTGTCAGAGGGATTTGAGCTGCAGTCAATATGGCTTTGGTAGCTTTACATAAGAAACGCTACTAGTACTGTTGATGGAGGAAATCTTGCACCACCTTAAGTCCCTAGAATCCTAGGAATTACAGTAGTTGAAGGCCCCTAGGTGGTGCAATATTTCATCCATCAACAGTATGAACCCCAGATCAGTTATGGAAGCGCATTTTTCTCAAAGCTGTGGCGATTCAAGGGTTTACTTGGAGGTTCTTGAATACTTCTGCCCTACTTATAACTGTTCTTATAACCCAGCTGCGAGCTCCCTAGGTCCCCAATAAACTGAGAATTGGATGATAATCACAATTCTGATTGGGGTAGAAGTAGTTATGGATCTTTAAGTAAAGGTATTCAGGACTCTAAACCCCAGACCCGCGGTCAGATTGCATGGGTGCCACTGAAGGATTACCTTCAAGAGAGGATAGGATTCAATCTACATGTCGGAATGTATGGTTTAGAGGCCCCCTCTTGGGATCTCATGATGGGGTATCCGTCATTTGGCACGTACAGGGAAGTGGAAACATTGATCTTGAGACATTCCCATCTTAAACGTCGCCAGGATGCTCCAAAGCCAAGCCAAGTTTAGGGTTTAGGGTGAGACACATGGGTGTTTGTCAAAATTGTGGTCCCTTTTTTGATCCTTATCATAATACACTACCTAATATTTAGGGTACCCAAAAAGGCACCATAATTTTGACAACCACCCACATGCTTCAAGGCTACCTTGATAACCCTACGCCTGGTTTCCAGGATTCGGCCTGAAACCCAAGACTTGGAGGGTCAGGGGGACTGAGTAAGTAGGTTAATAACCCCTAAAACCCATACAGTAACCCTAGTGATCCTAATTATTAACCTCTTTACCAAGTCCCCATGACCCTCCAACTTGGAAACCCCCACAGCCCTCAGTAGAATCCCACGCGCCCGACGCCCTGCCTCTTATTCCCCAAGCCATGAAGAAGCCTTTGGACTCTAAAGTCCGAGTCCTGGATCCTGGAGGGTTAGGGTTTAGGCTACCCTTCGCCCAACAAAAAACATGGAAGCCAATTAGAGCTGTAGTCTCCTCGCATCCCCCTTAATAAGCCCTTTTTAGAAAGTCCCCAATATGTAATCCCTCATGTAACCCCTTTAAGGAGTTTATGAAGGGGACAGTAGCCTTTATCGAGCCCTTTTTTACATCCATATTCGTTTGGTGGATCTTACTCACTGGAGTCCCAAACCAAGATAACCCCAAACCCTGAACAAAAAAACAAAGGGGGAAGCTTCGTACTATTCGGAGCCACTCCATCATCGGGGCCGATAAATCCCAGTGAATTTGCAACATTGAGGGCCCTTACACGAATCCGGATTCTATACTACCCTTCGCGAAGAATGCCCAAACCTCAAACCCTAAACCCTAATCCCAAACCCTGAGACCCAAAACCTAGACCGCGTGAGCCCATCTCCTGCCTGGCCCTGACCCTCGCCACTATCTAAACCCTAGATCTCCAACCCTAAATCCTCAGCCCCAAACCCTGAACCCGTAGCACTACCTGGACACTAGAGCCCTGAGCCGTATACCCTAAGCCCTAGGCCCTAAGCCCATAAAACTTAGACCCTGACACCCAAAGAACTGAATTGTTCTTAAGAAACTTACAGAAAGCTACCATAAGATGGATAAAAGGCAGAGAATAGGGCTCTAAGGTAATGGTAGATGACTTCATTTGAACTTCTTAACAGCAACCCAACTACGGCATCCCAGCGGCCGAGATTGGCTTCTCCTGCCAAAACGGCGGCGGCTGGTCCATTTCGGCGGAGTGCACCCAACTCGGGGCTTAGGGATGTTTGCGGAGCGTTAAGGGTTTAGGGCTTAGGGTTGAGGAGGGTTGAGGGTTCAATGGGTGTTCAGTTCAGACTTCTGGGTTAGGGCTGTTGGGTTCAGGGCTTCGGGTGTCGAGTAGGTGCGTAGAGATGAGGATGGTCTTAAGGTGTAGCTGGGTTAGACGTTGTAGTAAGCTGTTTATGCTGCAGAAGGAAAGAAGGTGGCGAGGTCAAGTAAGCGAAAAAAGGATTGAAAACTGCGTGATGGAGTTTTGCTTGGTTAGGCAACAGTTCAGTTTTCTAAAGGCCTTCAATGCGGGGCTGGGGATGTGTGTTCAGTGCACAGCGACGTCCATGTTCTGAAGGTACATACCGGAGTTCAGGCTTCAGGGTGTGGGGAGTCGAACATCTTCTCTTAAAGAGCTTAGGGGTTTACGGTGAAGGCTTTCTAGGGTATAGTGTACGGCCATATCGTGGGGATGCTTCCACGTAGTTGCCAAGCCTTGAGAGGAAAAATGAATCCTCAGAGCATGCAATTTCATCAAGGTTAATTGAAGCTGGACTACTACTCCCCCTACTACTCCTACTACTACTCCAAAAATGCGGTTTATAGTATGTGCTCTCCTCCATCAAACATCTACTCCAGCACCAGCGGAATCATTGCAACAGAGGGACTTTAGAAGCGGTTTTGGGTTTAGGGTGGGTGCTACCCCCACCCTGCAACAGTCTATATTGAGGGTCATGCTAAGGGCTATATACAACCATATTCGCCGAGGCATCCAGCCTCAGGGCGTTCAGATCCCTTTAAAAACCCCCTCTACTCCCCCTTGCAGACATGCCCGAGCCTTGGCGGACCTCAGGAGGCCCCTGGAGCCCTCCTGGAGGCCTCTGGAGGCCCCTGGAGGCCCCTGGAGGCCCCTGGAGGCGCCTGGAGGCCTGTGGAGCCCCCTAGAATGTTTTGGAAAACC
>CAJNIZ010019258.1:0-28632 GCA_905231905.1 Symbiodinium pilosum
AATCCATATGAAACTTCTCAACCTCGAGTGCAAGGGCAACACCAAGTGATGTGTACCCGACTTGGTTGCAAAACACCACATAAACATATGGACTGCGAAGTCGTATTGAAGAAACGCTCCCCAGCATTGAGGAACCACGCAGAGCCTCCAGTCACAGATGAGGCATGATGTAAATAAGAGTCTCTGGCTTCATCATGACAGATTCGGTGTCCGCTAAACGCGTACTCATGAGCTGGGGGAGGCGCAGGCAAGTCTAGTCCACGAGCAAGACTAGGGTCCCGCCTATGGAAAGATTGAACAACCCGACCCGTTTTCTTCATGTATTCAGCTCTGAAAGTGGTCGGTCAACCATCGATGCACACATCGAAAGGAATCAACACCGACCTCCAGAGAACGCAGAGCTCCGTTGGCATCAAACCTTTGCAAGTTGCGTCCTGAGTCTGTCAAACTCCACTGCAGCTTTTGGAGAACAGACTGTGCGCGCGGGAAAACCGCCTGCCACATGGGAAAAGCAGCATCCAGGGGGCAAGTGTCTGTCCATTTAGGGGCTCGAGAGATGAAGCGCCAGACTTCGCGGATGCACGCAAGATCTGTGGCGTACTCAGGTTCCAACTGCCACGACAGGTGCTCAAAAATCAACACCCTAGCTGCTTCTTGCCCATACCAGGGATTGAACAAGGAGAAAATCTCTTGCTTGACTGCAAACAAGTCGTCACGGTTGGGAGCTGCGAAAGCTGCAGCCCAGCTCAAACAAGGCAAAACCAAACTTCGCACCAATTTTTGCTTTTTAAAAGTGCTGGTTTGTGTCCACTTTAGCAACCTCAGTCGCAGAACAGCTTTCCGCAAAGAAAACTTAAGAAGCTGCCACCCTCCTTTGAAATCAACGGAGAGCCCCAAAACCTCAACTGCTTCGCAAATCTGCAAATCAAACTGCAGAGCAATGCTTCTAGACAAGTCTGAGTGCTGTCCAGATGCAAGAAAACACTTGTCAGGGGCACACGTGAGCCCGCACGCACTGTCGAAGTCAGCGGATCGCTGCAGCGCATTTCTCAAAACTTCAAGTGAGAAACCTTCTTGGAGAAGGATTGCGCGGTCATCCAGGTATCCAAAGCCTGAAATTCCCTTAGTGATTGTCAGTTCGCACCAACAGTGTGTCACCGCTGCTGCCATGCATGGCGACAAAGGGCATCCCTGCGCAAGACCGGTCAGCTGCTCGGTCCACTGGTTGCTAAACGCTCCCTCGAGCACAAAGATCCTTTTGGACTGCTGATAGAAAACACGCAAGATGGCGATCAACTGAGGTGGTGCCCTCAGGTGCAGCAAAATGGTCTCAAGCGCGCCCCAATTGATGGAGTCGAAGAAAGCCGCAAGGTCTTGCTGCGCTAAGACCCACGCTCCTTGACACAGGCTTTGACGCAATTGCATGTGAGCGGCGCTCACGCTTGTCGCCGGCAATCCTCCTGTGTCGAAATGGGATTGCCAAGATTCGCACCAAGGACGCATGTTTGTGGCCAGCGCCTTTGCCCCCGACCTCCATAATATGGAGAAAAGCGAGATTGGACTTGTTCGACCTTGCTTTTTCCATAATAACACAACTTTTGCTTTGCACCAAGCCTTCGGAATTTTACCATGCTCAATGGCTCTATTCCAAATGGCCGCAGCAAGTTCCCACCAGCCGATGGGGAGCCGCGACAAATCCCTGGCTTCCCAAGAATCCGCTCCCCCGACTTTCGTGGACATGGCTCTGGTGTTCTTCAAGAGCTGCGGGCGCTTGACACCCTGTAGAAGGTTGGAGAGCGCAGTCCAATCCTGGCCTTGGGCAGCGTTCCACTCTTTGGACCATAAACTGGCCTGATCATTGACTGCAATTGCGGGGTGCCTTGCCCCCAACTGGTTCGGGCACACCTGGATCCCTTGCTCACACAGAAGTTGTTGCTCAGTGCGGTTCTTCACAAAGGATCGAATGCGATGGTCCTCATGACGTAACTTGCTCGTCCATGCACTTATTATGGCGTCCCGCTCCTGCTTTTCATGTGCAAGCAATAACTGCCTCACGACTGGTGCTGCATGCGGTAGACTCTCACTCGAAAAGAAAGGAAGTTCAGGTGCAAATCGCCTGACCCCAGCAAGGGAGATCTCAACTTTGTGAGCAAGATGGCGATCCCAAGGACGATTTTTAAGCTGGCAAAGGCGGCCATGCAACTTACGGAGGCTTGCAACACAAGGAGAACATAAAGCCTTCCTACTCTTAACGTGCCCGGAAGGTGAAGTTGGAGTCCAATCCGCAGATCGGGGCACAAAGCTGTCTCCCGGCTCACACAAACATTGTTCAGCAATGTCTGAAAGCAAAGTCCAAGCTTCATCCAACTGCACTTGATCAATGGCTTGCTTGATCTCCTCTGTCTGGCAGGCTTGAAACAATTCTTCAATGTGCTGAGCGGTACGATCGGCCACCTTTTTTCGGCTAGGACCTGTAAGGGCCATTGGGGCATTAGCCTGAAAAAGGTATTTGACCACCAGGTGGTCCGAGAAATAGCACTCGCTGTGATGCACCAACGCAGCCGGCAATCTCCAGTGGAATAACGCAAAATCAATTCTGCGCTTCCGCCCTGGTCCTGTGTAAGGGAGGGCGCCGGTCCTCTCGCAGCTGTCGCAGGCATGCGTGCCACCTGATTGGATTGAGTGTCCCAGGGAAGCTTGGTGTTGTTCTAAATTGAAATCCCCGATTAGAACGTAGCGGAGTCCTGTCGAGGTTGCAGCAGCAATAATTTCAGAGGCTTGTTGTTGAGCAACTGCTTCGTTGCAAGCCTGGAGATAAACTGCCACAACCAAGATGGTCTCACTCTTATCACCAGGACCTTGAACCTCGAAGGTGCCAGCAGCATACCTGGAGGCGGCGGAATCAACATTAAGCACACACGGGCGAAAAGGAACATGACGGCATAATGCAACACGATGCGCTCCTGACTCTGGGCTGCCCAAACCAACCTGCATTTGTCTACGCTTCCAGGCATTGATAAACCCCGAAGCAAGACGGACAGGGATGTCCACCTCCGGCAGTGCAGCAATCTGGAAAGGAAACTCGCAGCTAAAATCGGCAACCCGATCGACTGCCGAGATGCCACATCGATTGAGGTTGATAGTAGCAATCTGAAGAGGGAAGGTCAGAAGCGAAATCCACTGAAGTGATCAAGGGCTTTGTCAAACAAGACAAGATCACAGCTCCTGCGTTCCGACTCCGGGGCGGAGGCACAATACCTGTTCCTGAGCTTGGCTAAAACACGGATTCTGCGCTGAAGCAAGCTTCTGCACCACTTGATGCTCAACGCGCTGTTGGGGTGCAAAAAGGGGCAAATTCGCTTTGCATGTGTCATCGCCTCCTTCTTGGCAAGAAACGTGTTGCCACACTGCTTGCACACCCAAGCAGGATGCATACGTGCAATGTAACTGCTTTGCTGCTTGAGATTCTTGCAAAAGCCCTTGGCACGCGGCCACCACAAGAAATTGAAACCCAATGCTTGCATCTCTAATCTCCCTCAGGGAGTTGCTGGTGCGGGCAAACAACTTTGTGCGTACAACTTTGGCAGCTCTCGACTCATAGTCAAGCTTCCGCCATGTGACCCATCGCGTTTTGGGGTGGTGCTTACGCTTATGCTGACACTTGTGCTTCGCAACACTGGATTCGCACATCTGGTCGGCATCTGCTTTGAGCATGGCCATTGGGCAAAGCGGGCACTTCCAGTGAACCTGAGCGTTGCTATCCTGAAAGCGCACCAGGTTTTGGTAGCTGGCTTTCCTACGTGCCGGAGGTGCAGGCAGTGCGGCATCCCGGTGATGCTTGGCATAATGGCATCGAAGAACCTGCCGAACATACTTGAAGGCGCTGACCGAAGTTTTCTACGGGCAAAGTGGGCACTTGACAGGAAAGGCAGAACCATCCCTCCTACATTCAACAGACCTATAGATGCGCTTTACAGGCCGTTCCTCATTGCATCCAGACAAGTCCTGGCTGGCATCACTCACTGTCTTTGTGAGCTTACGTTTGCAAGAAATGCTCTGTGTCACCTGAGCGGCGTTGTCCTGAGCTCCATCCTGTCGAGGAGTGCAAGGCGGGGCTGAGGGGGACAGGGAGGCAGGCTCGGCGTCACCACGGCGATTAGATCGGCCATTAAACACAACCTTACCCTTAACCCCTCGCAACCCAGAAGCTGGATCCTGCAGAGATCGATCGGAGCTGTTGCACCTAGTCTTGGCTTTGGCCTCAGAGGTCATTACATTTTGAGTTTGAAAAGAGGCATCAGAAGGAGCTCTGGACCAAACACTAGAAAAGTCAAGAGGATCGTTCGCAGTACCCTTCTTGCTACCAGACTTGTGCGAAAGCAAAGAAGCACTGGACCGGGCTCCAATGGTCCATTCTGAAGCAGACTTACTAGCCCGACTGCAAGTAGAATTGGGCCCTCCTGCGCGCAGTTTATGGACTGGTCCGGTAGTGATGCTCAAGACCGCTTCCGGGTATTTTTTGGTGTCATCTTTAGGGATCAAGAGATCTACGTGCTGTCGTGGTACCACAAAACCAAGACCCTTTTGGCCTGTGACGTCCGGAAGGACATTACGGCGAAGTCGGCGAGGCATGGTATCAAAATGATCTGTACGTCGAACACCCTGGCCAGTGCCTCCACCTCGAGCGGAGACCCATAGGAGCTGTCCCTGGCGCTGGCAGCCAGATAGTCGTCAAAGGACTGCGTCGGATCACCCGAGGGACTTTCGCCGTCCCATTGTGCAGAATAGGCAGCGCGATGCTTCTGCAGGTGCGTGATTGCTTTCGCTCGCATTTCCCTGTGCTCCACCCTGAGCTTTCCGCCGGAAAGCCAAGTAAGGCCTTCGGAAACAGCCCGGTAGATACAGTTGCCGTCTTTAGCAATCTCAATCATTTTGAGTGCATCAGGAACCGTTCCGACATCACACTTTGTGCGCTTGGCACCAGAGACTGGTTTACCGTCAGCTCCAACCTCGGGCTCAGTCAGCGCCTTCGAGGCGGTAGGAAAAGCAGTAGACCTCTGTTTGGGAGCAACGACCGGCACAGCCCCTTGCGGCAACTTTCGTTGAGATTTCTGCAACGTGCGCGCAGGAGCTACAGAAGCCCACAAAGTAAGTGGACCAGTGTCCGTCTCAGCAAGCAGCGCAACAAGATCCTTGTCGCCTTTGAGGCAAGTAGCACGAAAGCGATAGGATAAATTGCCCCTTTGCGCCTATGGGTAAGCAGTTCAACATCCTTGAACTCAGAGGACAAGAGTTGCTTAACTGCATCATCATCCCAACGCATGGGCAGCCACGGTAGCGTCCAGACCCGCGGCACAAGTTCATCAGGCTGGGCAGCAAGTCTCCAGCCTAAGCGGCCACCATGAACAGCCAATCCAAACGCTGCACCGTGTTGATTGGCCCTTGTGAGGTACTGCCGGGCAGTTTCACCCTTCACCCTCTCTATCCAAGAGATTTTAATACGTGGCGCCTGTGATCTACAGGGTTCAATGAATACTCCCTGCTGGCCAGAAACCGCCAGTAAAGTACTCATATCTTTTTTGGGTACCCGCATGATGCCGAACGCCTGAAGCTCTTGCCCTCCAGCGCGCTGCTTCTCTTCTGCCCAGTTGAAAGAATCCAAAGGCTGGACGTGTCTATCTGCCGCCCAGGTGGCCGCGGTTTTGCTTGCATTTTTGCAGAAGCTGGACCAGAGCTGGTCGCTAGCATACTGCTTGGGCACCTGAACATAGACAGCAATGCTTTGCAGGGGTGCCACCTTGACAGGAGCATTTGCTAATCCCGCAGGAGTGGGGCTCTGAGAGACAGCACTGCTATGGCATTGCAGCACTATCGCATCCCTGAAGCACAGCTGATCCTGGATGCGACCTGGGATCTTCTGAGACTTTTCCTCCTTGGCCAAATAGATTAGAAGAAACTTGTCCTGGGCCTTGGAGCCCTGCAACATGATTTTTGCGTGCTCAACTTCTTGCTTGTTCGCAAGAATAACACCCTCCAAAACCGCATTTGCATCGGTTGCATCGATGGCGGCACTGAGCTTATTGAAAGGAACAACTGGAGCATTCCAATCCTGAGACCTCAGTTGGAATTCCCCCGATTTGGATTGCCTGGTGACAAGCTTCCACTCATTTTCCGCGGAGGGGGATTGTCCTGGGAGTGTTGAACCAAAGGCTTGGTTGCATCCGCCTCTTTACCCTTACCCCGAGCCTTATCACTAGAAGGCGGAGTATGGGGCTTACTCTTACCCTTAGGTGAACCCTTGCCAGGTTTGTCAGTCGATGTGCTCCCGGCCTGCTGTCCCCCTTGAGGAACTTCAGCTGTCTGCACTGAAGAAACCGGTGCACTGAAACCCAGGTTCTGGAAGGCTTCCTTGATGGCTTCCCGAACAGCTTCCATAACATATTGTTTGATCATATTTTCAAGCTCCGGGCCAAAGGGGCTTGGCCCTGGATTTTTGGCCTCCCCTACTCTGACTCCAGTGCTGTGATCATGCTTGACCTGATGCGCAGCATCGGTTTGCCCTATCTCCGGCCCCGGATGCGAAGCTTCTCCAACTCTCATCCCGCACAGATATGCGAAACACACTTGCAGACTTGCAACGGCTGAACACATGTAAGGTACTAGCGCATCACCACATCCGACAAGTTTGGCTCCCTGCCTCTGCTGTGGAGGAGCATCTGGCTTAGCCTTGCTGGTTTCCACTGGCAACGTCATGTGTCGACTGACCTGACAACCGGCGAGCGCAGGTCCAGAATCTTGCTTCATGCCAACTTGTTCCACAATCTGCATGCATGTTGTCACTGCAACCCTGTCCGGCTGCTCGCAAACTTGATCATCAACTGCCGGCATCCCAAACTGCAGCAAAGCTCCCAGCAAGCTGCTATTTGGCACGCGATTAATTTCATCTGACGACACCTCCAGAGACGCGGACTCCTGAGCAACGGCATCACCCTTGACAGAAGAAGGCACCCTTACTGGCAAGTTACCTGGGCTGGCATGCTCGGAAACAGCAGTCGCATGCTCAGAGAAGTAACTGTGCTGCACGTGTTGTTCAGTCTGTAGATGCCCAGAAACCGCATCAGACTGGCAGGATGTCTGTTGCGGTACCTCCCCAGGTACCTTCACGGCACTTCCGTGATCCACATTGGACCATTCCTGTTCACTCATATTCGGGATGCCATTGGCGCAACCAGCAAGCCAGCACATGCTTACTGGTACACCATGCAAACAGGCCCAAAGAAACCAATCCTGGAGGCACTTGTCTCTATGGAGATTCCGTGTATGTAACGCAGCCAAAATGGCTCGGCAAAAGTGCTGCACCGTCTTCCGGAAGGTCAGTGATGCTCCCTCACAACCGACCCCGGAAAGACGCAACTGTCCTTGATCTCCCTCAATCAAGAACTTCGGATGTCTACTCAAAGTTAGGAAAGGGCTAACATAGGAGTGCTCATTCAAGTGTTGTTCCATCAGTCGTCTTTGTCGATCAGAAAATCTTTCATAGGGGCTCTTTCCCCCTGAAGACGGCGCCATGGCGCCTCCACCTGCAAGCACTGTTAGCTCGCTGCCCAATCCAGCTACCCCGGCCCAAACCACTAGGAGGTGGTGCTTGTGCTTGAGCCTTGGAAGAGACGACTTTGTTCGCGAGAGCTGAGAGGTCCAAGATTCAGGTACCTACCAGTAGCTTTGAAACATGTGGCCCATTTCAGTGAAATGGCGACCTTGATGCGGACAGCATCTGTAACAACACCTCAAACAAAACATGGAAAAGAGGAGTGCAAACTCCAGCCACTAAACCACAAGCATCAGGGAGCAACTGTACCGCAAGCCTGAGCCATGGTGTGTGAGGTCATTATCACCACACAGATTTTCAGTGTGGGAAAGTAGCATGAAGGACATGAGGGCAATATCCATCATAAACAAACAAACTCCTAACGCACCGGCTATGTGAGACAAACGCAGCCCGGTCGACGCGGGGTTGCGCGGCAACCAGGCGCCGACAGGGATCGTACACAAGCGAGCAGTCGAACCGTACCACAAAGCCGTTGCAAGTCACGTACTGGTGGACCAGAGGCGGGCCCCATAACTCAGAGCGGCGCAAAAGGCCGGACGCATCACAAAGGCATCCGATGACAGGAATGCAAGGAGTAGCAACCGCATGCCACCGGAAAGCGGCGCACCGACATGTTCCACCACAGATTGCCATAGACTGTGCACAGGCATGCACTAAGTGGTCAACAAGAGTACACAGGCGCATACACGGGATCAGAGGTGCGCTAACCTCAGAAAGGATGATTGCCAATCCCAGCCCACAAGTGTGACCTCAGGACACAGCTGTGCCCAGGAGGTTGCTGCACGTTCCCAACATCACACAAATGGACCAGCAGTTAGCATACACGGGTTAGGGAAGAAGACACGGGTTCAGGTGCGCAGGAAAGGCACTTTACATAGATTGGCCATAGTCAGCCAGTGAAGCGTCACAGGATTTCTTATAGACATACCCCTCCCATAGGCGTGACCTCAGGACACAGCTGAACCGAAAAGGTCGCTGCACGTTCCCAACATCACGCAAATGGGCAGCGCGATCTGCATGTGGGCGTGGAAACACGGGTTGGGGAAAACACGGGTTCGGGTAGGCATTAGGCATTAGCACGAATGGCGGTCAGAGCAAGACAGTGAAAGAAGTCCTAGCTTACCATTCACCAGACAGGTGTTGCATGAGGCGTGCGATGCACTCGAATGTCCTGAAGCATGATCTTGGGACACAGCTGAACCCGGGGGTTGCTGCACGTTCCCAACACCATGCCAAAGGATCCGGGCAACAGAGTACCTGACCTATGTTGCCTCCGCCGCTTGTTCTCTGGCTTGTACCCCGACACGCTGAAAGTGTGCGTGTACTCTCTCCGCTGCCTTCGCGGCTGCATGGATGACACTGTACTCCCATGTCATGGCATTGTGTGCAATGATCTGCCACCTCTGGCGTAGAGAACCTTGCAATCTCCTGTTGAGGACCTCAGTGCACTTTTCATCCGCTCGTTCATTGAGCTTTCTGAGGAAAGGCCCGTCATGACCCCCAGCAGGGAGCCAGTTTGGATGCTTGTTACGCGAAGGCACCCAGATGAAAGATGCAGACACTCCATAAATGCTTGCATGTTGCATGTTGAGTTGAATCTCCTGAATCAAACATGGGCATGTGGTTGCAACCTCACGGGCCTCGATGGCAGAAATTGCGGATTGACAGTCACAGACCACGAAGGCTTGACCCCGCGCCCCATGGGAAGCGGCACGTTTCAGACCCCTCGTGAGAAGCAGGATAGCGTTCAACTCCTGACGGAAAGCAGACTGATCTTCATGCCCTGTGCCAGCCCCATAGGATTGCTCATCCAAATGGATGGCAAAACCACCAACTTCGTCTTTGCTTCCACCGTCTGTTGACACATAAAGTGGAAGATCAACTGTCAACACCTTGGACAAGTGCTGCGCAATGCCTTCAGCAAGAGTGTCAAGATCGACACCCTGAGGTGCCGGCGGCAAGGTCGGCACTGGCTGACAAAACAGTCTTTCCTGCGCACGGTCGGTAGGCAAACGCAAGCCCTCCCTGAGATCCTGAGTGCAAGGGCAACGCCAAGTGATGTGAACACGGCTGGGTTGCAATGCGCCGCAGAGACATGTGGATTGCACAGTTGAGTTGAAAAAGCGCTGCCCAGCGTTGAGAAACCAAGCAGAACCTCCAGTCACAGATGAGGCATGATGAAGATAGGAGTTGCTTGCCTCGTCATGGCATATGCGGTGACCGCTGAAGGCATATTCATGGTCAGGAGGGGGCGCAGGCAAATCAAGACCCCGGGCAAGACTAGGATCCCGCCTATGAAAAGATTGCACAACCCTACCGGTTTTCTTCATATACTCACCCCTAAAGTGATCCGTCAACCATCTGTGCACACATCGAAAGGAATCAACCCCGACCTCAAGAGAGTGCAACATTCCATTGGCATCGAACCGCTGTAATGTGCTGCCAGAGTCGTTCAAAATCCACTTCAGCTTGTCCAGTACCGCCTGAGCATGCGGAAAAACGTCATGCCATTTTGGAAATGCATGCTCTAAAGGACAAGTATCGGTCCACTTTGGCGCCCGTGAAAGAAAACGCCAAACATCACGGATACATGCAATGTCGGTGGCGTACTCGGGCTCAAGCTGCCATGACAAATGCTCAAAGATCAGCACACGAGCCGCTTCCTGTCCGTACCAGGGGTTGAACAAAGAGAAAATTTCTTGTTTCACCGCAAAGAGTTCATCTCGACTAGGAGCTGCGAAAGCGGCAGCCCAGTGCAAACAAGGCAACACCAAGCTGCGCACTAGTTTTTGCTTTTTGAAAGCGCTTGTTTGTGTCCACTTCAAAAGTCTCAACCGAAGAATTGCTTTTCGCAAGCAAAACTTAAGAAGTTTCCAATCCCCGTTGAAATCAACCGAAAGCCCCAGGACCTCAACTGACTCACAAATCTGCAAGTCAAATTGCAAGGCAATGCTTCGGGACAAATCCGAATGCTGGCCTGATGCAAGGAAACACTTGTCAGGGGCACATGCAAGTCCACACGCCCGGTCAAAATCAGCTGATCTTTGCAATGCAGCCCTCGGGACCTCGAGTGAGAAACCTTCTTGAAGCAAAATGGCGCGATCATCCAGGTAGCCGAAACCTGAGATTCCCTTGGTGATAGTCAGCTCACACCAACAGTGTGTCACTGCTGCAGCCAAATATGGTGACAAAGGGCATCCTTGCGCAAGCCCGGTCAGCTGCGTCGTCCACCGACTACTAGAAGCTCCCTCAAGCATAAAAATCCTTTGGGATTGCTTATAGAAAGTGCGGAGGACTGGGATCAACTCAGGGGGCGCTCTGAGGTGCCGCAAGATAATCTCCAGTGCTCCCCAGTTGATGGAATCGAAGAACGCAGCTAGATCTTGTTGGGCTAAGACCCATGCTCCTCGACGCAAACTCTGATGCAGTTGCATGTGAGCGGCGCTCACACTTGCGGCAGGTAACCCACCTGTGTCGTAGTGGGATTGCCAAGAATCGCACCAGGGACGCATGTTGGTGGCCAGCGCCCTTGCACCGGACCTCCATAATATGGAGAAGAGAGAGATTGGTCTTGTGCGATCTTGCTTCTTCCATAATAACACTACTTTGGCTTTGCGCCAAGCCTTTGGAAGCGTTCCATGCTCAATGGCCTTGTTCCAAATAGCTGCAGCTAATTCCCACCATCCAATGGGAAGTCGAATCAAATCCCTGGCTTCCCAGGAGTCCGCTCCCCCTACTTTGGAAGACATGCTTTTAGCATTACGCAACAGTTGCTCAGCAGTAACTCGCATGGAGATCTGGCAAGGTTGCGGACGCTGAACGCCCTGAAGAAGGTTGGAGAGCTCATTCCAATCCTGGCATTGCGCAGAATTCCACGTCTGAGTCCAGGTGTGGGCCTGGACATTGACCGCTACCGCAGGGTGCCTGGTACCATTCTGTTGTGGACCCACATTTACCCCTTGCTCATACAACAGCTGCTGCTCAGTGCGGTTTTTCACAAAAGAGCGGACGCGGTGGTCCTCATGACGCAACTTGTCCTTCCAAGCATAAGTGATCGCATCACGCTCCTGCAAGCAACAGCTGCCTCACTATCGGTGCTGAGTGCTGAAAGCTCTCGCTGGGCCGGAAAGGGAGTTCCGGTACAAGTCGCCTTACAGCTGCCAGAGAGTTCTCAATTTTGTGAGCCAGGAAAAGATCCCAAGGTCGATTTTTGAGCTGGCAGAGACGGCCATGCAATTTACGGAGCCCAGCAATAATACTAGGAGAGCATAAAGCTTTCCGACTCTTAATGCACACAGGGGGGGTTACAGGATTCCAATCCGCAGATCGGGGCACAAAACTACCGCCTGGCTCACATAAGCATTGTTCAGCAATGTTAGAAAGCAGAACCCAGGCTTCGTCCAACTGCACCTGATCGATGGCCCGTGCAAGCTCTTGGGTCTGACTTGCATGGAAAAGCTCCTCAATGTGCTTAGTGGTGCGATCGGCCACCTTCCTGCGGCTGGGACCAGTGAGGGCCAACGGAGCACAAGGCTGAAAGTGATATTTCGCAACCAAGTGGTCCGAGAAATAGCATTCAGTGTGATGCACAGACAGAGCCGGAAGTCTCCAGTGGGATAACGCGAAATCTATTCTGCGCTTCTGCCCTGGCCCTGTGTTGGGGAGGTTCCCAGCCCGTTCACAACTGTCGCACGCATGCGTGCCACCTGATTGGATGGTGTAGCCTAGCGAAGCTTGGTGTTGTTCCAAATTGAAATCCCCAATCAACACGTAGCGCAGTCCTGTCGATGCCGCTGCAGCCACGATTTCCGAGGCTTGTTGCTGGGCAGCCGCTTCATTGCGAGCTTGTAGATAGACCGCCACCACCAGTAACGTTTCAATTTTCTCACTAGACCCCTGAACCTCAAAGGTACCAGCGGCGTACCTCGAGGCTGCGGATTCAACATTGAGCACACACGGGCTGAAAGGAGTCTGGCTGCGTAACGCCACTCTGTGCACCCCTGACTCAGGCTGACTAAGGCAGGCCTGCATCTTTCTGCGTTTCCAGGCATTAATGAAACCTGAAGCAGAGCGAACAGGGATATCTGCCTCGGGAAGCGCGGCAATTTGAAAAGGAAACTCACAGCTGAAGTCAGCGACCCGATCCTCCGCTGAGATGCCACATCGGTTGAGGTTGATGGTCGAAATTTGAAATTCGAAGTTTAAAGCCGAAAACCCCCAAAGTGCTCAATTGCCTTGTCAAACAGGACAAGATCACAGCTCTTGCGGTCTGACTCCGGCGCAGAAGCGCAATACTTGTCCCTGAGCTTTGCCAACACCCGGACCCTGCGCTGTAGCAAGCTCCTGCACCACTTGATGCTCAAAGAACTTTTGGGACGCAGAAAAGGACAGATGCGTTTAGCATGTGCGATCGCCTCCTTCTTCGTAAGGAAGGTGTTGCCACACTGCTCGCACACCCAGACTGGTCGCATACGGGCAATATAACAACTCTGCTGCTTGAGATTCTTGCAGTGACCTTTGGCCCTTGGCCACCACAGGAAATTGAACCCCAACTTTTGCATCTCTGCAATGTCACCAAAAGAGTTGCTAGTGCGGGCATACAACTTGGTGCGAACTACTTTGGCAGCTCTTGACTCGTAGTCAAGTTTGCGCCAGGTGGCCCGCCACCGTGTTTTAGGATGACGCTTGCGTTTGTGCTGGGTCTTATGCTTAGCAACACTTCACTCGCACATCTGTTCGGCATCCTCCCTGCGCATGGCCAGTGGGCAAAGTGGACACTTCCAGTGAAGCTGAACCTTTTCTTCCTGGATGCGGACAAGATCAAGATAGCTGGCTTTTCTTCGCGGTGGAGGCGCAGGAAGTGCAACACCTCGGCGATGCTTGGAAAAGTGGTATCGAAGGTACTGTCGCACAAATTTGAACGTACTGACCGAAGTTTTGTACGGGCAAAGGGGACACTTCACAGGAAAAGCAGACCCCTCCCGCCTACATTCCGCAGCCCTGTAAATGCGCTTGGCCTGCGGCTCTGCACTACATCCAGACAGATCCTGACTAGTCTCGCTCACCGTCCTGGTAAGCTTGCGTTTGCCGGAAGCCCTAGTGGTCTCCTGATGCTCATGAACACTGGCCACAACCTGACTGTGCTTGCCTGGCTGGGGTGAGGGAATCGGGGAGGCTGGCCGGCGTCCCCACGGCGATTAGATCGGCCACTAAATGCAGACCTCCCCTCAGAACCCAAAACCCTGAAGGAACCCGAATCCCGATCATGCAGAGATCCACTGGAACTGTTGATCACAGTTTTCGCTTGGCCTAAAGAGGCCTGAGATTGCCGGTCCTGCAAAGAAGCATCCGATGGAACTCGTGACCAGACACTGGATGTTTCCTTTTGTCAACGGAGCCAATTCCTTTTTTGCCAGGATTGTGCGACACCAAAAAAAAACACTGGACTTTGCCCCGATGGTCCATGCAGATGCAGACTTACAGGTGCTACTGCAGTTGGAGCGAGGCCCACCAGCACGCAATTTGTGAACTGGCCCAGTAGTGATGTTTAAGACCGCTTCCGGGTATCTTTTGACATCATCTTTCAGGATTAGTAGATCAACGTGCTTGTCTTGGTACCACAAGACCAAGATTCTTTTGGCTTGCGATGTCCTGAAGGACATGACTGCGAAGTCAGCGAGGCACGGTATTAAAATAATCTGAACGTCGAACACCCTGGCCAGCGCCTCTATCTCTAGAGGGGACCCATAAGCAGCGTCCTTGGCGCTGGCCGCCAAATAATCGTCAAAGGATTGCATAGGGTCACTTGAGGGACTCTCTCTGTCCCATGGGCAGAATATGCAGCTCTGTGCTTCTGCAGGTGAGTGATTGCTTTGGCTCGCATTTCGCGATGCTCGACCTTGATCTTGCCACCTGACAACCGTGTAAGGCCCTCAGAGACAGCACGATAAATGCAATTGCCATCCTTTGCGATCTCAATTGTTTTCAGCTCTTTCGGAACAGTTCTGACGTCGCACTTTGTGCGCTTGGCACCCGGCACAGGTTTACCGTCGGTTCCGACCTCAGGCTCCGACACAGCTTTTGAGGTGGTGGGAAAGGCAGTGGACCTCTCTTTGGGTGCAATTACTGGCACGGCTCCTTGAGGCAACTTGCGCTGCGATTTTTGGATGGTACGTGCTGGGGCTACTGAGGCCCACAGTGTGAGCGGGCCTGTGTCAGTTTCTGCCAGAAGTGCAACCAAATCTTTATCTCCTTGAAGGCATGTGGCGCGGAATCGATAAGACAAGTTCCCCCTACTGCGCCGGTGCGTAAGAAGAACAATGTCCTTGAACTCCGAAGCCAAAAGCTGCTTAACTGCATCATCATCCCAATGCACCGGCAACCATGGCAACGTCCAAACCCTGGGCCGCAGCTCATCCGGCTGGGCTGCAAGCCTCCACCCCAATCTACCCCCGTGCACCGCCAGTCCAAACGCAGCTCCATGCTGATTGGCGCGGGTGAGGTATTGCGCGGTGGTTTCGCCTTTTACTTTCTCAACCCAGGAAATTTTGATTTGTGGGGCTTGTGATCTACAAGGCTCAATAAAAACTCCCTGCTGGCCTGAGACTGCCAGCAAAGTGCTCATGTCTTTTTGGGGTATCCGCATGATGCCAAAAACTTGAAGTTCTTGTCCTCCAGTGCGGTGTTTTTCTTCAGCCCAATTGAAGGAATCCAGAGGCTGAACATGTCTATCGGCAGCCCAGGTGGCTGCCGTTTTACTGGCATTTTTGCAGAAACTTGTCCAGATCTGCTCGCTAACGTATTGCTTTGGCACCCGAACATAAACTGCAACACTTTGCAAAGGTGCAACTTTGATGGGCGCGCTGGCTAATCCCGCAGGTGTAGGAGTGTTGCCGACAGCGCTACTATGGCATTGCAACACCATGGCATCCTTGAAGCACAGCTGGTCCTGGATGCGACCCGGGATTTTCTGTGAAGTCTCCTCTTTTGCCAAGCAGATGAGAAGGAACTTGTATCGTACCTTTGAACCCTGCAGCATGATTTTCGCATGCTCGACTTCTTGCTTTTCCGCCGATACCACCCCTTCCAAAACCGCATCAGCATCAGTGGCATCTATTGCAGCACTAAGCTTGCCGAAAGGAATAACCGCTGCATTCCAGTCCTGAGATCTCAGCTGAAACTCTCCCGCCTTGTGTTGCCTGGTAACAAGCTTCCACTCATTGTCTGCTACCTGACCTCGACCTTTCCCTCGCTTGGCAGTAGGGGGGTCAGGAGGCAGATCGGGCTTAGTCGAAGTAAGTGGCTTAGCGGAAGTTGCTTCCTTACCCTTACCCCTATCCTTCTCATTCGGGGGCTGCTTTTGGGGTTTTCCCTTACCCGTAGATGATCCCTTATCAGGCTTGCTGGCGTGCATCTCGGAAACCTGATGTCCTTGCGCAGTGCCTGCAGACTGAGCCGAAGAAGCAGGAGCACGAAGCCCAAGATTCTGGAAGGCTTCTTTGATGGCCTCACGCACCGCTTCCATCACATACTGCTTAATCATGTTCTCTAATTCCGGGCCAAACGGACTGGGACCCGGATTTGTGGCCTCTCCTATGCGTCCCGTGTGGGGATCATGCTTGATCTGACACGCTGAGCTGTCCCCTCCTTGCTTTGGCCCCGGATGTGAAGCCTCACCAACACGCATCCCCTGCAGGTAAGCGAAGCATGACTGCAAACTTGCCAAAGCAGAGTAGAGAAAGGGTGTCATAGCATCACCATAGCGTACTTGATTCTTTGGAGAATGATCACGCCGAGAGGCCTGTGGCTTGGACATTGGCAAACCTAACCGATCGAGAACCTCGGCCGGCTGAGTTCGATTCATGGATGGAAGCCCCGTATCATCAAAGATGTTTGGGACTCCGAACACTTGCAACATCGAAGGCAGAGCGGCAGGCATTTCACAGTGAAATCTGTCCGGACACCGGAGCTCTCCCTCTTCCCCGCAAGGCTCATGCGGCAACCCAAAGCGAAGCACAGCACCGCCTAAACTAGCCTCACACACATGTGACTGCGGAACAATCTGTCCACCCTCTTCCGCTTGCACTGCTGCAAGCTTTTGCACTTGTAAACGTTCAGTCTTTTGCCTCTGCTCTGAGTTATGATGCGCCATGTAGCTCGCATTCCATTCACTCAGATCCACCTCAGGAATACCATGAGAGCAGTTTTCCATCCAGAAGGAGGAAATCGGACATTGCAAAGAGTGTGCATTCAGCAACCACAACCGGCAACACTCAGCTTGAATGACACGCTGCTCCTGCTGCTTGGCCAAAATGACCTTCCAGATACGCTCAGCACGTCTGCAAGCCATCCACGACAATCCCTTCCAGTGGGCCTGTGCTGCACCCTCACAACAGACCATAGGAAGATAGAAAGGTCCCTGATCTCCCGCAATCAGGAACTTTGACCGCCTGCTCAGTGCTAGGGAAGGGCTAACACAAGAGTGCTCTTGCAAATGCTTGTCCATAAGTCTTCGTTGTCTACTGCAAAACCGTTCATAGGGACTCATTCCCCCTGAAGACGGCGCCATGGCGCCTCCCCCTGCAAGCACTTTTTGCTCACTGCCCTACCCAGCTACCCCGGCCCAAACCACTCGGAGGAATGGCTACGGAAGAGACGACGGTTAACGATGTAGTATCCCTAGACACCACCTTCCGGCTATCAACCAAAACCCACCCACCAGCTTTTGTTGTCTTTTTCTCGTCCAGCCATTTTCTTCCGCAATTGCAATACACTCCCGCCTGTGCTGGATGATGCTCTAGCTGCCGAGCTCCACGCGAGCACCATCGAAGCAATGAGCTTTGGGGTCGGGTCGCAATTTAGTTTGTGTTGGGGGTGTATTCCTATGGGCAGTGTTATACACTCCACAATTATTGAAACTCTGCCAAACGCGCATTTCCTCAAACTCCTCCGTGCGCTGTGCACTTCCATTTACTTACTTCAGCGGAAAACTCCACAAGCCCTCAAACGCCGTTAAACAATATACTTGTCATATTACTACTATAAGGAATCAGATCTGCACGACCAGAATATAGGCAGTAGCTAGCTCATAACAGGACAAAGCGCTGCATGACAAGCTGCGACCGATTAACCAGACTAGCTCCAAAGCTTTGAAGGAATATTGAACCAGTCGAACCACGGTCTGTAAAAGAAGCACGCTCTTTTGTGAAAAGCAAACTACCAGCTGTTCGTAATCGCATGAACATGCTCATCTATTCTTGAGACGCATCGGCTTTGTCGAGCTTCAATGCGCAGCGCTGCGCAGCTGCTCACACCTGGCACGCTGAAAAGCACAGAATAAATAGACCGTGATGGTGCGCAGCCTCGGCTTGCTAGTCGTGAGCGACCTTAAAGCACATGAAGCTTTACTACTGTTGGCAGCTCCGGCGTAGATAGTCCTGAACGTGATGCTTCTGCATGAGCGTGTGCGAGGCTTTTATTTAGACTTGAGACTGTTGATTGCAAAGACAAAAAGTGTCGATCGAAAATGGTGACCCTTGGGCAGACATAATGACGGTGCTTGCACGTGGCTGCATGCTGCCATGGTAGCAAGCTGATTGCTCCGGCTTCTTTTCTTCGAGGAGCTTGAGGTAGGCCCACCCCAATCCTCAGGCGCGCCCCCGCGCCCTGCGCACAGATCTCATCCTGATGATGCACATTTGACAGCCTCGATATCCAAACCCTCTCTGTCTAACTTTCCCTTTCCTTGGTTCGGGTGGTGTGGGATCAAGGCCCCTCCAGCAGAAACGACTCCCCATTATGAACTCGAACCCCAAACACGGCTCAACCTGGTATCCCCAAACGACAAAGGTGGGAAGCTGGCCTGTAACACCACCAGCAACATGACTGGCGTCTGGTGTGGGGAGCCAGCTGCGAGAATGTAGGTATCCAGGCCTGCGCCAAGCAAGGTCTACGAGTGCAGACCCTGTCGGATTGTGTGGGTGCGGGGTCTGAATTTGTGAGACATCAGCGGAACATGTGTCTACACAAGGTCTGGCAGGGTATGCTACCAGCGAGCAAAGAATGCCTTTTTAAAGGATAGTGACAGGAATACTCTCAAGATAGCTTAAGCCTTCTCGGTGCTTTTGAAGTATGAGGGGGTGTTCCGTTAGGATGTTCCTGAAAAGCCCGCTAGGTTAAACACGGCATAAGAACTGACCTCCTTGTATCTCAGCTTAATCTCCAAAATTTAGCCACCTCCCATGCAAGACTGCTCGGGGTTTAGCCTTGAAACGCAAGGAAGATTGCCTTCAACGGTTGTTTTTTACTATCACTAGTACGACTTCGATAACCAGGTTCGTCATCTGATTCACAAGAACCCAAGTCTCCCGTCCTCGCGGTCTTGACTCACATTCGCCCAGATATGCAGCATTGGGCAGGAAGGACCGACAAGATTGGCGTGAGCTTGCTTTTCGGATGGCACATGCGGCATTGTCATTTGCTCAGTTGCTGCCACCATGCTCTGAATCTGCCGCGTGACCTCACAGACGCCGCATGCAGCGGAAATGAGCTGCAGACGGCTCTAGAATAGAATAGCTATGATAAAGAGATCGCTGTTATCAGCTGAATCAAGAACAATGCTATTCCAATGCTCCCCCCACGAGAGTGAATACACAACCAAACGATTTCAAAGACTTGGGATTTTGCGCCAATCGCCAGGGTGCTGTTGTAATGAATTTGCCCCTATACTGCTCCTGTTGCCTACAATCTTGTGTTTTCGATCTCTCCTTGCAACGCTCTGAGCAAGGGGCTAAACCTGAAATGCCGGCAACAAAAACTTCTCCCTGGAACTTTCGTGAGCAGGGATTTGAACTGTTTAAATTCTTGCTGGGTTGTTTGCGGGCTCAGGAGAAGTGCTGTTTCAGTTCTTGCTGGGTTGTTTGGGGGCTGGGGGGAAGTGCAGTTCCTGATGCAACTGTTTGAAGGGAGAAGTGGTTGGGCTCAGCTGGTAACACAGCTCCCGGCCTGAGTCTGAGCCTAAGGCCTGACCGCGTCGGGTGAAACCAAATGAACGAGAGCGTATTTGCTGAGGCTCATCATGCATGCTAGAATGCAGGGATAATGAGACGGATAACGAGGAGTATGAGCTTTCCTACGCTACCAGCATTCATGGAGATCTCAGAAGATTCCGTCATTTGGAGAATACCCCCTATTATGTTACGCGATTCGAGGTGGCATATAATCCTCTGCGCGTGGCGTTTTAAAGCACCGAAAAATACCTTGCTTGCCTCTGGCAAGCGCTAGGATAAAGTAAAGTGAGGCTGGAGGGGACAGGTGAGGCAACGAACGAGGCTTCCATGCCAAGCTGGTTTAGGGTTCAGCTTAGGTTTCAGGCTTGGGTGGGGTTCGTAGGAAATGGAGATGTTCATCTGTCTCCGCTATTGTCTTTGATTTCTACTATCATGTCTTGCATTCCATGCGAGCTTGCATTCAAGTGCTGTGAACCCAGATATGGTAAGCCCGTAAGAAGAAGCATAGCCTTGACACAGCCGCACTTCCATTTCCCCAAGCCTGCAAAGCCCGCAGTCAACCCGATAGGGTTGTGGTGCACTCCAGCCTTGATGTCACGATGCATGATGTTGTTGGCATGGATGTACATACGTGACGGCAGACTTAGATGGCCCGCATCCGTTTAAGCTCAGGGACCTATAGAGGCTTTGAGGCGAGAGACTTGGAGTGTAGCTGTACGCTTTGGAGAGGTCTAGGTCTGTAGAGCTCCAATCCGGTGGGTTTGGAATTGGGGGTTGGGTCCTACTCACCCACCCAGATCGCCCCCTCCACCATCGTACAAGAACCGTCTACCTCCTCATGGCGTCCAGCACACAACCCAAGTGAAAACCCCATCCCCCCGTCATAGTCAACGCGTTCTCTGGCGCCGACAAACTGAAACCCTGCCCATTGGCCTAGGATCACATGGAAACAGATGAAGTGGGCTACTCATACTCAGACCTGCGTCCTCTATGCTCATTGCTCTACTTGGTTTTAGCAGGATGCAAGGCTCACTCGAATTTTGTCAGAGAAAAAAAGGGGGTTCTGGATTGTTCAACGGACATCTTTTGGCTCTGGGACCCCGTCAGATTTGTAGCGTAAGGTCAGGGTCGAAGGTATCAACATGTCAAGACATGGAGGGGTACTAGAGTCCATGACTTGCTCAAGCCCTCCTAGACTTTACACAAGCTCTTCAAGTGGATGACTTGAAGTTGCTGCGGTGCCAGGACAGCTGGACGCTCTGGTGAAGGAAATGGCATGAGGAACCAAACAAAACTTGCTTGAGCCGAACCCTCACCACGGCACAGGGCATGTCTCCATCAAAATGTGGAATTTCAACAGCCAGGTCAACAGATCATCCCGCGTGGGGGTTTTTAAGCGCGACAATAATCTCAAGAGAAGCCCAGTTTTGTGAAGTCCTATCTGGGTCCAGGATTCTATGAATTACAGGGAGCCGGGCAAACACTTCGTGGTGCAGCCCAAACCCGGTAGCCTCACAGCCAAACCCTACTAACACACTAAGACCACCACTGGCAAGTAGGCTTACAGGCATGTCTGCAAGGTCGTACAAGAAGAATTTTGCCCAACGTCAGCATCACTTCCTTTGGAGGTGCCTGCGTTTTCTTCGAATTTGGTGCTCGTGCTTTCAGAGACTCGAGCGCCTGGGTTCCGGAGCCAGGTATTCTAATTTCTAAGGTGACTTCATTGCGGTCGGCAAACCTGGCATGGGTATGGAAACCATAAGGCAACAATAACAGTATAACAGGGATCAAGGTTTTTTGAAATAGCTCTCGGGGCATACTGAAGAACCAATTTGGCGCAGTGCCTCCTAGGCAAGAGAAGCATGCACAGCATGCGCACGCAAAAGATGGCCGAGAGGCCCCAAAATGCTCAACGCGAAGAAGGCGCAATTGTCACATCTACCAGTTCTCACACATCACACGGATCCGAAAGCTAGCTGCAGAATGCCTCCAATAGATGTTGAGCCTGGACGCACGTCCATGGATTGGCATGTATTGGCTCATGCAGATGGACGAATTCTGGGGCTAGCTGTATTCCAGCAAGCTCAGCTGCATCTGCTGCACCTGCGCCCGTGGCCAGAGACACTTAGACTTAGGCTTCTCATCAAGAATGGCTAGCGGCTAGCGGTGGCGAGACTTACTGGGATTGCTGCGCTGCCTACGAATTGGCCAGCGCGTACAAAGGGGTTGGAGGACGTTCGTGACTCCTGTGCCTTTCTTCACATAGAAAACTGTTTGTGCTTTCACGCATTGAATGTTGGTGTCCAAGGCAAGCTGTCACAGCAACGCAACGTTGAACAGCATTGAAAGATATATTTACATCCGGATGACGCAAAACACCCCTCCACGAACCCTTCCGAAGTCCAAAGCATCCTTAAATTTGATATCTTGCACCTGTCGGCTTCCGCAAGCCTTCAGCAAAACATTTTGCTTCTTCGAAATATGTCCTCATCATGGACTCTCGTGGTGATGCTTACTTTTGGTCAAGTTACTCCGCCCGCGCCGATCGACATACTAATTAGGAGACACTGACATTGAATGATCTTGTTGCTGGCTCTTGGCAGGCATGTGCATGAGACATGGGCACCGAACCTGTCGCTGCTTACTGGCATTTCACTCTAATTACGTGGGCTGTAGTTGTGAAGTAGTGATCATGCCTCTTTTACCGAGGAGCCGTGCTCCGCGCTCCGCGTTCTGTCTCAGCAGGAGCTTCTGCGAGCCTTCGGCAGAGCCAACCCCTTCTGCGGACCTTCCACATCCTTCCGCGACCAGAGTCCCGTGCAGAGTTTGGCGGTCAAGCTCAGATTTTGTGTCGCCGGCTACCTTTAAGTGGCAAGGCGGCAAAAACTCGCGTCACATGCACTGTACATGGTGGAACAAAGGTAAAGCTGATGTCTTTGTCGCATGACCCGCGCAACGCAGCATGCCCTTCAGAAGTTTCCTTCGGATGAGGCCCCCTGCCTGCGTCTGGACAGAACTGAGGAAGAAGATTATCAGCTCCAGAGTTGAAAATGCATCTGTCTCCTGCAGCATCGTCAACAATTCAAACTGAACGGATATACAGTTCGTGCCTAGAATTCTCCCACACAGTCGAGCCCGTGCCATCTGCACGCCCAGTAGCGGGCAAGTCGGATCTCCGCGAGGAGGCTGCCTTTCAGCTTGATTCCCACTCGCATTCGAGGCGTGGCATCTTGGAATTTGTGCAAGCTCGAATAACTGATTTCCGACCTACAGCTGAAATAATCGGGGGTTCAGCGCTAAGAGCGACGTGAGAGATCAGGGCAGTCACTAATTGTCGTCCACATGTGCGTGAGAAACTTGCGTGCAAACAGCAACGAAGGCCCACGCAACAGCCCGAACAAGCTTTTCATGTGACCACCCGTACTCCTAGTTCCATGCTGTCATGCAAACGTGCATCCAGTGCCCACCCATGTCTGCGGCCATGAGCATGGCCAGACTGCCGTCTGTCCTCCTACCAGTACTTGTACTCGCAAACGCGCAGCCGCAAACGAACCCAATGCACACCCATACCCTGACACTGACACGCCCTCATGTTACAATGAAATCACCTCGAAAGAGTGGACGGGGAGCTTCCTACTTTCAAGCAAAGGCTGTATTTCTAGCAGTCATAGCGACTGCTTGCCCCCGATTGATCTACATAGGCTCGCATCATGAAATGCCACATGCCCCACAAAAACAGTCGAAATGAAAGAATGCCTCTCGAAGCTTGTCGAACATCAGGAGGAGTCGGAGTGCCGAGGCATCAGCTGCTCCTTCTTTGGCACCACCTAGCTTTGCGAGTGAGCTTCATGGCTCTCCGAAGGCCTGGACTTAGAACACTTAGATTTCAGGCACATGGCCGCGATGTGGTGACAGCCACGTCTTGAACGTAGGGATAATTGTTTTTGTCGAGGCCTTGAGAGTCTCGCCCTGGGTTTGCGGTCTGGCCAGAGCTTTTGAAATCCCAGGCTCACATGAGTGACCTTGAGCACCAGCCAGTCTGACCCTCAAGTCCTCATTTCTCGCATGCCAACGTGGTAGATGATCCCAATCTGTTTCCACTCCGAGCACACATAGCTCTCAAATCGGCAAAGCAAACTAAACTAAACTCCTCGGAAAACATCTCAAACAGTCCCCGGCCAAGCACCAGCTTGGCATGAAGAAAGGGCACAAATATGCGCAAATGAGTCCAGTAAGCAAAGCATACGAAGCTGAGTGTAGAGATATGTTAGCACAGCATGGCCTCGCTCCATGGCAGTCACAGGCGGTATCGAAAGACCAGGCGCCGGACTTGCCGCCTGGGTCTTCAGGGTTCGAGCCTGGGGCCTGGAGCCCCAACCACCATGCAAAGACTACCAGTACCAAAAGAATTCATCAGGGCGCGTAAAGAACCAACACATTGCTAGGAGGATGCTTGCCACTTGACCTGCCTGCACCTTGGTCCAAAAGTCAGGCTTGCTGGCCTGCCTCCTCCTCAAGGTTTTCGCTGCGGATCTTGCGCGCCAGGGTAATGAGGGCCCGCTTCCGCTGCACCACGGTCTGCATGGGCCTTGAAGGGAATGGAAGTTTCTCAAGAAGGGGGCCCCTGGAAAGGGGATAATAGGCGTCCCTATTACAGATTATAAGTAGCTGTATTATAGGTATTATAGAGGAGAGAAACTGCCATATCCTGCTTGCACTCGCAAGACTCAAGCTTCCCAATCTTGTGACAACTTGTGAGTAACCCGCAAGGACATCACTGGAAGCCCATCCCGCTTTGCCACCAATTGCGATGGTGAAGTAGCCACATCTGTCAGCACCTCACAATGGCCCACCAGGTCAGATTGTCACAACCAGTCCCGGCGACTTCATTCAAAATCTGGACATGTGGACATGCTACTCCACGTCCACGCACTTGAACTTCTGAAGCCGAAACCCTCGCTTGTGCAGCGAGCACTCTGGCCTGCCGTACATTCTGCTGCATTGCCAGGCTCGGGTTTGAGGTAGTTCGCCGAAGACGGAGCCCCGTGTCCTCCTGAAAAAGGTTCCGATCGAGTCTGAAAGCTTTAGCTTGCACAAGCCAAATCCGTGCTGGAGTTGGCAAGGAACTCAGGCCATCAGGTGCCACGGCCATCCCCTGTCCAAATGAGTGTTCAACGCTTCAAAGCCATTGCACCTGAGGATTCAGCTAGCTAGATTAGGATTTCACTGCCAATCCCACATACCAAGATCCTCAGCTGAAACCTTGAATCCTTTCTGGGCAGCTCCCGGGATCCCTGTAGCAGCCTCTATATAACCCTTAATGATGCAAAAACTCTCCAAAGTAATGCCGGGCCTTTACAGGGCTTGGTGACGGGTCGATGGCCGCAGGGACCAGCGGCACTGGTGTAATCTCCTTCTCCGCTGCGCCTTTCAGTGGCCAAATGTACTTCTCGCAAAGCCCCGGCCAAGCAGGTTGTCAAAGCTCACAGAACCAGGACCTAGACCTAGCCCAAACTGCCAAGACTGTGTCCACGCAAACGTAAAAAGCAAAACTAACCGGAACTATGCTGTGGGAGGGTGTGATCATCGGGTCCTGTGGCCGCAACACATTGACATGGAGAATCCACACAATCGGTGCGCACAAGTGGCCTTGTGCAGCCGCTTGCTTCCAGGCTGCACGCCACGGCGAACGAGCGATGCGGCAGAAGGCGCGGCTGACAGGCCTTGTTTTTGCAGCTCTAGAGTTTCAGCCTAGGACGCGAATGGTTACGGATGGTTACGGCATCTGTTGCAGCTGCTTGACTTTTTCTCCACCTTCACAGTGGGGCCGTCAGATTTTGAGAAGTCTACGTTCTGCTCGCCCTCCGTGCAGTGCCCAAACGCAGAATATCCAGCCGCCGAATATCCCCGGCGTGGCCTAACCGCAGCATGTCCCTGCAGTGCCCATCCCCCCTGCTAAACCGTTGAGTATCTCTGCTGTGCTCAACTACAGAGTATCTGCAGGCCCAACCGCAGAGTTCCCTGCTCAGAGTATCCCTGCCCTGCCCTGGTGCGCCAATCGCCCGCTGCAATGAAAAGTCCACAAACCACCCCACCACTCCAACTGTAGTGCTTGGAATGTACGGTTGTTCTGTCTGCAGGCTGCCGCAACGTTTCAAATTACATGCTGATACATGCTCCATATTGTTGTCGGAAGTAGTTGATGATGCCAGCAAACTACACAATGTAGAGGTGAGGATGTTTGAAGTAGAGAATTTCTCTCAGCAGCTTTGGCTGGAGGATTTCGGTTGGAAGGACATGAGCTGCTCAGCTCACAGAAAGAAGAAGGCGATGCTGCTTTCAAGACTGGATGCAAACTTGATTTGAGGGCTTGGTCTGCCTAGTTTGTGGAAACTGGTGATGCCTGGGAATGAATCATCGTTCAAGGTGTTGCCAAATGTTGCTCTGGCTGGAATTAGGTTAAGACAAAGCCGAATCAAATCAATCGCAATCCACGACAAAACACGACTTCCTGACGAATTGACTGACTAGTTCGGAAAACTCAGCTTGAATGAGCAAGAGGTGGTCCTCGTTGCTCCTTCCGTTTTCAAGCTTGCTGCAACCTACCTCCTAGAACCTGACATAACCCTTGTTGAAATATCTGGGATGGACCGCTACATCAGGCAGAGTGCGTGTCGAAGAAGATCGAAGAAGGTTGAATCAACAGGAACTGACGTCCTGCCTCCTCCGTGCCCTATACAAGCGCCTGGAATGCATGGCATGGAACGTGCGACGCGGGTTGAATTTGAGATGGGACGTCAGAAAGAGCTGGCAGCTGGAACCCTCGTCCCCTGAAGCCTATCAGAAATCAACGTTCCACACTGACTCTACTGCCCACAACACAAAACTCTTTTTCGTAGGAGGCCTGACCTGGCAGCCATCCACCCCAGAAGCTCCTGAGACTCAGAACCCCAAACTTGGCTCAAGGCCTGGTGTAGAGCTTCTTGCGGAGAAGGTCCTGTGCTGCAGGAGTGTGAAGGGGGTTGGGGCAGCCCTGTGATGTACTAGCAAGCACGGTGGCTGGGAACATTGTATTTTGGGCAAGATTGCACCTGTACGCTGGGTCGTTTCATCCATGGGTAGCGGGGTGGATTATGTAAACAGCAAACTTCGATGAACTCGCGCCTTGACAGCCTCAGCCTCTTCGTCGTTCTTGTTATAGATGCCTGCCACGATGACCCGCATGTTGGAGAGCATCAGCTGAATCTCCTTCTGCGCAGGGATATGAGACCTCACTGCAAGCCGTCTCATAACTACAACCTGTGGATTGTAATATGGGAAGTCCGAGAAGTTCAGATCTAAATGAGATTTGAAGAGTTACATCAAGACAGAGCAATACTGTCGGAGCAATACTATAGCATTGCTAGTTGGCTGTATAAATAACAGCCTGGGACCAGCCCTCACAAGGCTTTGCATGGTGTTCATCGCCTTGTCAGCTCTACTGTATGTCCCTGGACGTGGCACCGGCTGGCTCAAGAATCCCACAGCTTGTCAATAATTTTGTGCCTTGGATCCAGCTGTCCAACAGTGCCCGCATTTGGGGATGCGCGTGCCAGCTCAGCACAATGATAAATGCAAAGCCTGCATTTCAAATTGCTGGGCTCTGACTGCCAAATTTCAGAGCTAAGTTTGTCCTGCCAGCTGATTCACACCCGCAGTGGTTCTTGGGGTAGCATTCTCGGTAGTTCTGGGCTAGCTTTTTGATCTCTTGCATTTTCCTTCGGTGTCCTCCGCAAGCGTTGCCAGGATGGGCCGAAATTGATCACCACGCAGGACCGGCTCCGCCTGGGAAGGGCTACCATCGCGGCTCCACATGCTCCCGCGAGGGTCTGCCTCTAGCCCAAGAAGTCTGTTTTGGACGCTGCCTTGACCACCTTGTCCGGCTTGCCTTTGAAGATCCTGGAACCTGCCTGGCAGATCTGCATGGCTTTTTGAATAAGGGTACGGGTCAGCAAGCTTTCAGATTTGCAGCTGAAATTGCTTTCCCACTCGCTGCTTTCTGCTACACAGCCCTGGCGTGAACAGCAGAATGAACGTGCTGCTATGGCAAATGCTTTACGCACGCAGATCTTCCTTCATGAGAAAGAGAGCCCAAAAAAGATCTGCATATGACCTTATCTGACCCTGCAAAACAAACCCACCCTACATGGTTTCTGAGGCTCGCAAGTAGAGTCCGCAGAATCATTACGATCGACAGCCTTCAAGGTGGTGCGCTTCTGGGGCTTCTCGAGGATCCTGGGTGCAATGCGAGCTTCACACGTCAGACACGGCAGAGGCATGTTTAAGGGTTTTCGGAATTACGTTTCTAAAGTTTGGGATCTAGGGCATCTTAATGGTCAGCAACAGCAAATTGGCCCTGTGCCTGAACTTCATGGGTAAGGATGGCATTTGTGGGTATGAAGAGAACCGTGAGGACCCTAATGTTTGGAAACTTGACTGGCATCATGCACCTCACGCTTGGATAAAGGAGTTGCGATAAGCAGGAGGCCCAATGCAGACTCAAGTATACTTTCATCCTTGTTTTTCAGACTAGCTACCCGAAATCAGTGGCCTTTTAGCTGTTGCCGTTTGCGGCACCTATCATTCTTCACGTTGCAGTTTCCGCGGGCAGTCGATGTTGATAGGTACCGAAAACTTAAGGCTCTAGGCCAATTTGTTGCCAACCACCACCTGAGTTCCGCATAGTTCCCCTGCACTTTGCCCTCCAAACAAAACATGCAAGACCAAGCAATTTGAGCGGTGGCTTTTATTCTATCTAAGTTCTATTACAGAAACTACGCCTTCCGCGGAGGCCTTCCGCGTACCTTCCGCGAGCAGCACTTGTAGTCTTTCTTGCTTCCGCCTTCCGCGGCTGCTTCCGCGATGGTTTTTCGGCTGGATTTCGGGATTTGCTTCCGCGAAAGGTCTTCGAAGACTATCGCAAAGGTTCCTGCGCATGCTCTTTTCGGTTGACTCCTTTGTCTAGGGTAGGTATAG